>JAVQJG010220803.1:0-25099 GCA_036024015.1 Craterocephalus amniculus
TAATAATAATAATGAAATACAATTATAGGAAAGCTTTTCTTTAAGAAAAATATTTATTTATTTATCTATATATTTTTGTATATTTACAGAAAACTAACACTATACTCAAGAAATAAAAATTACCGCCAAAAAAATGTGAATTATTAAATTAATTTGAATGTTTGGTACACTGGAGCGTTTTAGTGTTGCAACCTGCTGCTGCCACAAGGACTTTCATAGTTAAAAAGCATCCAAAGTAACTACAGCTCAGACAGTCTCAAAATAAATATTTGCATTTAGCCTATTTGAAAAATGAAAATTTGAACAAGGAGGTAAAACTGACGAAGGTTAAAAAAGAAAGAATAAAATAGGGAGGGAGGGTGAAAGAAAGAAAATAAGCATGAATGCAGGTATTGTTCCCGGCCTTTAAATTCTGATTCACCATATCATAACCCCTGCGAAGAAAAAAACATCAATATCCCCGCGGAAAGGACGCGTTTCTAAGGGAAACTAAAGAATTTTTTCGCATAACAGATCTGGCGCAGTAAAAAGGGGGGGGAATCAAAGGGATCAAAGGCTTGGTTGAGAAGGCTTTTTTGGATATTTCTTTGCGTGAAGAGAAGATAGACGGTGTTGACTTTTAAGAGAAGATTTTTGCAGGTTGTTTCCCCAAATATAGGCTAATGCTGAAAGCTTATTTATTTATTTGTTTGTTTGTTTTTGTCACATTGGTATTCCTTTTCAACCTGTAGCTTATATCTGCTCATTTCTTTTCTTCTATAGGCTATGCAGAAACTGCATTTTTTTTATTTCGTTCAATTAAAGTTAAAAGATACATTTCATGTTCAGCACTGATATGAATATAGGCTATTATTCACTCTTAACATTCAGACATTGTGGTCTGAAAATAGCAGTAGCACACCTGGCATAGAAATAAAGTCATGTTTAACTTCCTACTGTAGTATTTTCTTTCTGCCTATAAAACCCGACAGCAGCCGGAAAGCTGATGGCTGAAATGTCTCAATTGTAAGGCCTACGCACATTTGATCCATACACCCTTTCAGGTATTCTGACATGCAGGCGGTACAGGAAAAAAAAGAAGAAGAAAAAACCCACTAAAATAAACAGGAGACTAGTCCCTTTGTTGTGCTGAAGGCAGCTGCCCGGCCCTCTATTATCGCGGAGAAGACTGACCGCATCCTTCCCACTGCCCCCTCACCAGCCCACTGCACAAAAAGAGAGGGATGTTCTGCTTGCATGGGTAACACTGTCGTTCCAGCCCTTAGCAGTCCTCTAACATTCCATTGAAAAGAGTGGGAGTAGTGGACACAGCCTGATCTGCGAAGTACAAAGGCTCTCCGTAGAGTCCCATTGGAGTGAAAGGAATGAAGGGGCTGGAAATTTCTGAAAGAGGGTCGAAAGATTTAAAGAAAGAACGGAAGTTTTGTTGTTTTGCTTGATTTCCCCTCCAAACTAGGGATGAAGAGGAAGGATAAACCCACTTATTGTCAGTTTACTCACCTTTTAATGAGGAGAAAACAGATTTAATTTTATATTTAGCTCTACTGAACTTATTTTAACCTGATCTTTCAATGTGAAATACCTTTCTTGATTCATTTGTCTCAGACTGAAGAAAACGGTCTGCAAGGAGGTTTTTGAACGCACCAGAAAATGTCCATACATTTTTACACTAACACATTTTCCTTTTTATTCTTTATTGTGGATGTGATCCATTGTAACCTTTTTGTAAAATACAATTTTATTATTCTTAAACTGAATTGGATCAATATTATTTTGATTTAAATGTTTGCATTCCAGTTCCCAACTACATTTTTGTACTGAACTTGTTTTTCTTTTTAAATCACCTTGCGATCACTCTAGCTTGGATTTTTCTCCATATAAAATTAACTGAATCCCTTGTATTGCTGTACATAAATGCCCAGATGTAATTAGTTCAAAAGTCTGCAATGAGGTGTTACTGGAAACAATCCGGAGAGTTATTGAATGTGCTTCTTGGCAGAGGAAGGAATGAGAGGCCTGTGTGCCCTCGGGGGAATCCCATGCTGGTAGGGTTTATGTGGACACACACACTTTCAACAAGGATTGAATATGACCCTGTTGTTTCAAAAATGGCCTCTTGATTTATACCCATCATGGTTTAAGGGGCCTGTCATGTCTGCTGAAATAGAGGTGTTGACAGCCACACTTGACAGCTCCTGGCTCACACTGTTTTAATGTTGGCATGGCATTGTTGTCTCATACTAGACATTTTATGTGCTGGTCACATTGCTTTGACTTTATGTCTGTGTCATTATCCATCATCTGATTGTAAGTCTGCAAACAAAGGATCTTTGCAGGCCTCGGGTCGCATCAGTGGTGACAGAATGAATGGTTATTTGAAACTGACAATGAAAGGACAAGAGCACTGACTTTGGAGGTAAACTTGTGCAGATAAAGGTAAAAAACAAAAATCCCGTATCACATCTGTGTCAGAGACCACCGGAAATCAGGAGGTAAAAACCCTTAAATAAATGGTTTAACGCAGTGCCAGGAGACTGGCATCCTATGAGAAAGTCACACAGCCTGTGAATCGTCTTCAGAGGCACATTCCATAGGTCACAGTGCAGACACCACACAGTCAGCCTGTTTCATCCTCACCAACATTTGTGTGGGCTGCACAGCCGCCCTCAGGGCAAAAGAAACACACTCGGGATTTCTCAGTCTATAGTTAGCAAAGGCCAGCTCCTCTGGCTCCACTGAGCAGCAGCACGACTGACACCAGAGCAGCCAGCTCTGTGATGGGTTTAGGCGGTGAAAAAGTAGGATGCTACCTGATTGTGTGTTTAAACTTATTATATCTGGTCTCCAGCTGAACTGCAACTGAGATCCATTGATGGTAACAGGACCCAGCAGGTTCCACACACTTTGCGTAAATAAAGGAGCCCCTGTGCTTTCCTACCAGGTTATTTCAGACTCCAGCGTATGCTATTTTAACTCGGCGGACTGTGAGTGTGCACAGGCTCCTGTGTTATAATTACATCATCTTGAGCCTTGTCGTTTAGACACTAGCATGTGAAGCATGTAAACCCTATGGCCAGCTATATATCAGCCTGCTTTGTTTGACATTTATACACAGCAATGGCCTTGTGTAATTATGAGCTTACTGTTCTGTCAAATATTTAATGCCTTGTAAAACAGCCGGCAATTTATAATGTACAGTGGATGGAGCAATACTACAATATCTGTGCAAATGGAAGAGGCAGACGTGCTCAGTAAACATGATCACAGTTGTAACTGTGCGCTTGTTTCTGGCTGTGAGAAGCCGGCAGACTCTAACATGTAATCAAACTTCAGTTTGGACTCAAAAATCAGCATCCATATACTGTAAAAGTCAGCCAAACAGGCCAGACATAAAGCAAAAACAAGGCTTTTACTTGTATTTATTGCTTGTTGCTGCTGTTCAAGAACATAAAAGTGACACTATGAATGGCAGTAGAAAAAGGATATATAGTAAATCTTTCTTTTAAATATATATTTTATATATACATATACTTCTTTAACAGAAGATGTCATGGAATGAGAGAGCATAGGTCATTTGTCCTATGAAGTGATACCAACTTCATTGTTTGCCAAATTGTTGGCAGTGGCTGTGATTGGAGAGGGCATCAGTTGAGTAGATAGACTAGTGTAAATGCCTCTGATTTATAGGTTTATGAAATACATGCATGCATTATCCTTATTTATTATATGCTTATTTATACACAAAAACAATGTCTAATAATAAATAAATATCAGGAATTTTGACACGATAAAAAACCCAAATCTGAGAGTCTGATATGTATTTTCCATTATGTGTAATGAGTGCATTTCACCCATACCATTACTGATTTATTCAAATTGAGAATTTTGTAGTTTTCAGTTATATTTGATCCTGTAATGATACATTCTGATTTCTTTTCAATGCTTGGTATTTCAAATATGTATACAGGACTTTGATGTGAAAACATCAAAATAAATCAAAATACAAACGAAACACTACCCATGAAAAATTTAGTAAAACAAAATTAGAGATGGTATTAAATGCTCTCATTACATTTAGTAATAAGGACCATAAGATAATCCCCGTCCCCCTCCCTTTGTCCCCCACCACCATTGCCCTACCACCCCCATCCACCAACATCAAACATGCACATAAAAAATGTGTATATGACTGGCATACTAATCTGAAGAAATCATTGTTCAGGTTTTCTCATGTTACACACGTTTTATAAACTGGAAGTCAGAAGAACAAATGCTTTTCTTAACTGTCTTATTTGACAGCTAAAATAATTAGTTACCTTCCAAGCTGAAATTTTACAGTGTAACTTTAAGATGAGAAGCTTATGAAAAGATGATTTATTGCTATTTATGAGTATGTAAAATTATATATAAAAAAAACTACACCTTTAGGCTTTCTATGATAAAATATAGTTTTACATTTGACACTTTTTGAATACATTTGTATATGTTTGTTACGCTGTGTAGCACACTGTATATGATAGCTGTTACTGTATATCTAGCTATCATATTTATGTTTGTAACATATATTGTCTAAGTACATGGTCTGAAATAAAGAAAGGGCCACACTGTTAAAAAACAAATAAATAAATAAAAAGGAAAAATAACTAACATAAAACTACAGAACAAAACAAACAAGAAACAAAACTTGAAGGCAAGCACTGGAGGAACAGTGCAAATAAAGAAAAAAACATTTTTCAAATGTAACATGTTGAAACTAAAATTGAGACAAAATATTGGTGGGATAGGGATATGTTTAACTCATGTCTTTTTCACTTATTTTTCTGGGAATTTCGGAAGTAACATGGGTGTCTTTTCTAACGTAATACATCATTTTAGCAACTCAGTACTATTCGTATTAGAATTATTTGGTTTTACAAACAAAACATTTGCAATGACGTCTTCCTGAGCCCATGCAGTGAACTTCACTGCAGAATCACGTCTTGTTTATACGCAGTGGAAATCAATATTGCACTTTTTCACTTTTCATTATCAGACTTGTCTCAAGCTTACAGAGGTTTTATTTCATTCTTTTGTATGTTTGGATTGTAACATGTGCCAAAGATAATGAAATCCTGAAATCCTTTAAAATTTCACATTAGACACATCCTACCCACTGAACTGTTATCCGGATAATCCTTTCATACCTACTTCTGTTAATGACCTGTTAATTATCTAACTTATTTTCTTGGAGTTTTCCAGATACTACTAGTGCTAGTTTTGTTTCTAATTTCGCCAACAAAAATGAACAGAAGTTAATGTGTGCTGTTACTTTTAACAGCTGAATCAGCATGAATGCGTCAAAGGCAAAAGACCCAATTGTCGCTTCAATCGTGCTTAGACTGCGGCCTAATGAATGTACAAAGGCGTAGAGAAAGTGTGTTAAAGTAATGCTGAACACATGGTGGCTGAACGTATTAGCTCAAAGAAGTGTCTGCTTCTCACCGTGGGGAAGTTGACGTGTGGGAATAGAAGCTCCATGCATGGTTGCCATGCACTGGCCCTTACGCTTCACACATGTAGGTAAACAATCCGGCCTTGTCTACTGAGAGGTCTGCGTTTATACATGGGTGCAAAACATGTGTTGCAGCCAAAGTCGCATCAAAGGTCACTAAGCTATGCTTTGAACACTTCAAAGCTGGGGGATGAGACTGTAGCTTTTAAGTTTTATGGCAGGTGTAAGCAGGGGTTGCTGACCAGCCCAGGGTGGTCTGCTCCCTGGTCTGGACAAGGCTGCTGGTGGTTAGCATGGTAGAGGTGGTGGTGTGTAGAGGGCCAAGACACTGGGGGCAGGGACGTATGCACCGCCAACCAGGCTGTGTCCGAAATGTCTTCTTGCAGCACGCCACATTTGGACTCCTTGCATCTGAAAGGGTTTCTGGGAGCAGACTGGACACAGGCAGACGTCCACTTCAAGGGTCTCTGGTTTCAGAGGACCTCAGCAGGGTACATCCAAGGCCTGTCTCAGTCCCATTTGGAAACAGATACAGTGGCAGAGAGCAGTGAGGGGGCCAAATCTTGATGACCATACCACAGAGTGACCACAATGTTCCCTCCCCTGACAGACCAGAAACAGACCCTATAGCAAGTTCAAAGGATCCAAAGGGGTCTTGCCAAAGTTCAATTTGCTGGGGATTCATTTATCTCCACACCTGATGTGGTTCACTGCATTAGTTAAAATGTAAGACTTCAAAGGTGACAAGATTATTAAGAGTTCTTATTCCTAATGAGTCATTTGGCTGCAGTGCGTGCAGTTATATGTTTTTGAAGTCCTGCCTCAGCTCTGTGGAGTTTACACCCTACAAGGGCCATAAAATTAGCTTTTAATAATGAACAACTACCCATTTTCAGATATTCCCCATTACCTTTCTGCGTAAATTGAGTCATCTTCTCCTCATTGCATAAATTTGTGATTTGATGACATGAAAAAAAAAATCAAATATTGTGGCAATTTCACATGGCAGCCCAGATGGTAATGCTTCTTGACATTTTTGTAGATTTTTTTGGTCCGAACAAAATGGATATTGCTATATTTGCTAGAATGACTCCGCTAACAAATGTGCTCGCGTCTCCTGCCTCAAGCTGTACAAGTCCACGTTCTGCAACAGAGCTCGAAAATTCACGCAGTTGGGAGCGCTTTAATGCACCACATTACGAACATTGAAATCAACACAAAGTGGCTTAATAACTCCTCTGGTGACAGAGCCTGCTAAATTGATCATTTTGAACGCTTTACAATATTCATAATTATGCAAGTGGAATACAAGGTGCTGTGCGTCTGGTTGATGAACCTGATATGACAGGTCTATAACAGCCCCGCTCTTCTTGAAATGGTTGGAGACCCACATGCACATTGAGAAAAGCCATTACAAGCCCGGGGTGCAGCAGGTGTGTGTGCGGCACTTCACAGATGGCTGGGAGCGTTGTTAATGAGAGAAGAGTAAACAC
This sequence comes from Craterocephalus amniculus, assembly GCA_036024015.1. NCBI lineage: Eukaryota > Metazoa > Chordata > Actinopteri > Atheriniformes > Atherinidae > Craterocephalus > Craterocephalus amniculus. Next base: position 6,985 of record JAVQJG010220803.1, read on the forward strand.
CGAGAAACTTTTATCTTTGATCTGAGATTGTTTTAACAAGTGCACACAGCTCTTAACTTGTCCAAGCAGTGGAATGTGAGGTCAATTCACACACATGATTTGATTGACCTCTGCTAATAAGGTTCCCGCTTTAGCATGCAGTTTACGGGCTCACTGACATACAGTTCATTGGAAGTATTTACAGTCTTGATGACCTGCTAAGGAGTTTTCATCAGCACAAGACGCCGCAAATGTTGCACTTACACCCAAAAGGGGACGGACCTCTTACTGTCTCTTTATTAATTGTTTCCCATTAAAAGAGAACACTTTGTAACACCCAGAGAAACATTATCCCCTCAGAATGCGAGACTTCTTTCTGTTTTATAGTTGTGCTGAGATGCTGAAGCGAGATGATTAAACGTGCATTACCTGGCGTTTCCTTGAATGAGCTATGCTAAATTGGCTGTTTTCTACTTAGTGATAGATTGAACTTCCAGAGGCTCATTCAACATGCTTTGTTTTTTCTGTCCCCAGTCATCACCTATTATCAAAGACGAATTTTCAATATCACGCTGGGAGTCCAATTAAGAATTTACATTGTGACAGTATTTTTCACTTTAATTACTATACATGGTTCAAGCTTTGACGCATTTCCCTATTTATCAAACAACATAGTGGAAACGAATTCATCAAGCAAACAGATAGTTAGTTTCTATAATTGCTGCTTCTTCTCTGCTGAGAGAAAACTGAAACAAAAAAAAGAAACGGATGAAAAACTGAATAATGTTTCTACTGGAAAATGGCTACACAGCAAATCTGTGTTTAGCTGTTTAGCTCAAGAGATATATAGCTATATAATGAAAAAAAATGAAAAGGCAAAGATTATCACATTACAATTCTAAAGTGCAGTAACTCAATAATTGCTACACCATGAGCCACTGAAACACAATGTAAATGTAAGAGAAGAGACATTCATTTCCTTTTACCTCATTGTGGGCAAACAGTGTGTCATCACTGTCAGTGAGCTAAAACATGCCAACATTTCACTGATGCCATGTGTCCACCAGCACTTGACCGCTACATTATATTTTGGATTCACTCCTAACTCTGAAATTCTAAATGCCCCAATGTTGGGAGACGACGGCAATGGGGCTGAAGTTAAGTGGCTTCAAATTGAAATTTCCTGTGGGTTTTGCAGCCTGCATATGGAGCCAATAAAAGTCCCATGGCCTTGGATAAATGTTAATTTTTCTTTTTGTGGGTCTGCAGGGTAAGAGAAATGATGACAGTTCCTCTTGTAAACATGCCGATGTTATTTGAATAATCATCTCATTTTAAGAAAATGTAATAGATGAAAAATAGTATGGCAATCCCCTTTCTGTGATGGGTCCCTGGAAGCGAGGCCCGCAGTAGCTGAAGCTACCCGTGGCATCCTGCTTAATGCCCAATTTTCATTCAGCATCCAGCTCCTTTGTGTGACCCTGCAAATATCCTCTGGGCCTCTTCATTAGTCTATGGATCCTGTGTGCAAAGGCTCTCCAGTTAATTTGCCCTGGCAGGACTGTTTCCTCTACTGGAGATCAGCTAGAAAAAAAGGCCTTATGTAGTCACTTGAAGATTCAAAGAGGCACGCTTGATGCAAATATATATAGCAGGTTTCTGTTTCTTTGTTTTTTTTGGTTTTTTTTTAACACATTCTCCTCATCCATTTTAAGTGCTTCAACAATTCTCTCACACCACTCATTGGCTTGTTTATTGCCAGCTTTCTGGTCTGATCTTGTCATGCACTGGTGATGCGAGCACGGTGGTGGTTCTTCTTTTTTTCTGCATTGTTTGGCCGACCACTTGCTGCTACAATTGACCTGCAAGTGGAGCTGATGACCAAGATGACTAACCCCTGGGGAGTTCAAGTCAGGGAAATCATGCGAGAGATGGAGAGAGACAGCGAGGCAGAGCAAGAGACCAAGACCGACTCGCACAGCACAGGCGTGCGAGCGCATGCGAACACACACTGTACCATATTTCCACAGTGCTCTCAGTGGCTGGGCTCTTTGGTCGAAGCATTTGCAGCGAGAAGAGATGCCACATTTATGCAGCACGAAGCCGTCATTTCTTTTGGGTTCAGGAGCTCCTAGTGAGATGCTGGCATGATGCAGCCGGCTCTGACAGGTGCTGCCATCCCAACAGTGCGTCTCGGCCACCAACCAGACAAGAGATGTCTGCTCAAGCCGTGGAAGATCCAGAACCGTGCTGGGAGCGTGATCCCAACTTGGCACTGACCACAGCACCAATCACTGGAGCTGATTCAATTGTGTCACTCTTGGGAAAAAGAAGTTGGTGGAAACAGAATCGAAAGGCTCGGTTGCTCTACCACTAAGATCACAACATCCATTGTCAAATTATCACCATTATTTTATATATATATATATATATATATATATATATATATATATATGAGTGTGTTTGTCTGTGTGTGTTGGTGTATCTGTATAGGCTTCAGGCTACAGGTCTTTAGGTGGGGCTTTCTCTTTTCTTAAAATGCTAAGGCAAGGTGTGCCGCCCAATAGTTGTATTGTCTGATCTGAGGGAAACTAAAGTAGGCAATCTCTTACAACAAAACATTTGGAAACATGTTCTTGATCCCCTGCAGCACTGTGTTGCGCAGGATTGCTGCACATGGAAAACATTAGGCGTTTTATAGATTGAATAAGGATTGGCCAATACTGTAAATGTCAGGAATTTTAAAAAGCAGAACCAAATCAAACAGGGTGTTACTCCATCACTGGTTTCCAGTCCAGGTTTGGATTTAGTCAGAGATCAAAAAATCCCTCCTCATGAGTTGTTTTCTGCTCTCTAATGAGCTCAGGTAAGGTATCGTTTCCATGAGAGAAGAAGCAAACAAGAGGCAGACAAAGATAGACAGGGGAGTAAAAAGAGGATGAGGAAAATACGGACCAGGTGGAAATTTTTCGACATATATAAAAGTAATTAGATGTTCATAGTTCACCTTGCAGGATCTCAGTCCGCTTCCATCCACAATAAAAGGAAAGCTTTGCTGCAGGAAAGAAATAAAAAACTGTCTTTAAAAGAGATGGGATTAACATCATGGTGCTGTAAAGAGATCAAGTGACAGTGTGAGAAAGACACATTTAAAATGCCATGTTGACGAGATTGAATCTGTCAGATTTAATTTGGGACTTTTGGCTTAGTGCAGTCTGCAGATGATCTGGTCTGTACTTTAGCTGGACAGTGTCCAAGTCTGTCTCCATGGAGGAGTCAGTGAGCCATGGGACTTTGTCCAGACACCCTAAGAAAGGCAAAAAGGGGCCCCATTTTGATTGGTTGCAAGGGTGGAAGTGCTTAGGTTTATGATCTGATCATATGTAAAATATCTGCATTAAATTTGTCAAGGCTTTTTTATCATCAAATGCAAAAGTTGGCTGGCTTCTTTCATTTTGATCTGACAGGATTATCTTTTTGAGTTAAGATCAGGCTGTACATTTTTGTTCTTTTAATGAGTTGTATGCTTTGTTTGCACAGAGGTGGTTGTGTGTGATGATTTAGGAAATTGGGGCTATGAAAGCATGTTATGCTGGACTTAAGATAGCGGTGAATAATAGGTTCCAGTAGGCTTTTTGCAGAAAGATCATGTTTTTCTTCATCTGTTTCCTGCCATATTTACTCATTCAAATGCATCCTCTAAGTTTTCTTCTTATGGTTTAACTTTGCACAGTTTAGATCATAAAGTTGTACTGATGAAGTGACCATTTTTCTGCTCATCCCTCAGCACTGAGATTTACAGGGGGTAGAACCGTCTGACTGAAATCATAGGTCTACAGATGTTTTCAAGATGTTTTTTCTGTCAGTTGCAGATTATCCCCTGTAGCAAAATCTCATTAAAGTGCAATTTACAGAGCTGCACTGATGTTGCCATCAACCAAAATTAAAGGCATTAATTTTTCAAGGAAGTTCACCGAAGTCCTCACAATAAATGATGTAGCACTTTGTAAGAATGATTTGCCAAAGTATTATTTTGGCGAAAGAAATTAACTCACATTAACGGAGCGAGGGGATTGGACACGGGCTGCAAAAAAGATGTGCAAATGTGGCCATTTAGTAAGAGTGTGTCGGTACGGAGACATGCATATTAGGGCTACCATGCTGGGACAGATGAGGGAAGAGGGAAATATGAAACCCTGATGGAGGTTATGACACAGACACATAGAGAGACGTACACACTGGAGGGCTGAGGCGCCCACTCTTCTCTGCTGAATAGAGAAAGACCAAAAACAGATAAATATTACATGCAGTTTGGTTGAAGGAATGGATTCTTTTTTATTTTACGAAGAGAAAATGGAGAAAAGATAAGTTTTATAATTTGTCTCTTAGAGAAAGCTGCTGATGTACTTAATTGTTCATGTTTCAAATCAGTTTCTTTTCAACAAATTAGCTAATCGTTCCCCCCCAAAATCTTTAAAATAAAAGGTTCACTTTTCATACAATGTAAATAAATAACAGACCACAAGTCATTAGAAACTTTAAGCTAGGCAGAGTTTTATTGTTTTTCTATTCACATCAACATATGTGCAATTGAGTGGTAGAAAAAAAACAAAAAAAAACCATGGGCAAATGTTGATTCTGCATATGTCTAACTGAATTCATGCAATGAAAGAAGAAATTACGTACAGGGAGTTACATAGCAGCCAACCTTAGAAATGACTAATTTATTTATAATTATTAAAGACACGATGATTAATAAAATATGGAAACATACCAAAAGGAAATCATTTATACCTCAGTCATTTATATAATAATAATAATAATAATAATAATAATAATAATAATAATAATAAATATTTTATTAACTGTCTAATGAACCAACCATTTTTTTCAGTGCCTCATCACAGAAATACCCCTGGCCAGATTTTTAATATAATGTAATGTGCTTAATAAATCAGAATTGATTACGGAATGAACGCTGAAGATGGAAACTAAAGCTTTATCTTTATATAGCTACATTAAAATTAATACCATGAAATGGTCTGTAATGGGAGGAGTGTGTGCGGTCAGTGCTCGGTCCCTGCAGTCCTGCAGGCTGCAGACATGTGATTTATAGTGATGGGGATGTTCCCCGGCAGACCACGCAGAGGACTTAAAAAATTCGAGCATATATTGTAGCCTATAGCCCCGTGATTTATGCTTGTATTTATAATTCGAAAACGGTGCAATTAACATTAAGAGACTTGTGGTCTGCATAAGTGCAGCTTCGCGTGGAGCCGAAAGGCCTGATAGGCTAGGCTACTCAATCAAAGTTAGTTAATAGAATTCTTCTTCGTATCGTCTCGATTAAAAATACTATTTCATTATTATTTCAGGCTATTTTCAATATTAGATTTGAACTTTTTCTCGTGAAAGTCGCGGCCTCTGACAGACCTTTGTTTCAAAGTTAAAGGTCCGTCTGGGCAAAACAATGTGAGGCGGATATATGTTTAATTAAGTTAACTCCTGAAAAAGATGTCGCAGCATGCTGCAGCCACCCTGCCCTGCTGCACATTATGTGGACTGAAGAGCAAAAAAGTCCGTCATTCTTGCAGCTGATGCATTTGTTTTTGTTCTCTCATCTCACCATCAGGGCGTCAGGCCAAAAGCCCATAAGCTAAATATCGAAAGACGCAGAATGTCCGATCCCTCCACCCTTCATTTTTACCTTATTTCATCAAATCCCACCTGCTGTCGCGGGTTAAGTTATTTAAATGCAGCTTCTGTTGGGACGCTGCACATGCTCGAAATGAGATTCACTCTCTCTTTTTTTCTTTTTTCATTCTCAAGTACAAAAATAATTTGCAAGGAAATTACGGGCCTCACGAGGGCAGGTCTTTTGCATACTAATTTTGTTAGACTTACCTCCCGTGGTCAATGTTCGATGTGACCATTAGTGAGGGGACTAGAAAGTGTTTTATTCAGTGGCAAAGGCATGCGTTTAGAGTAATGAAGCGGTGGCACCTTTGGCCAAATCCAATAGGTATAAATGGTTGAGAACCTTCTTTTTGTCTTTTGGGCTGAGGCCTGCAGAAGGCTGCTCAGAGGGATTGATTCAGGGAACACACGTTTGCTTTGTGCAGCTGCATCCTCACCTGGCGCCTAATTCATTACAGAAAATTTAAGTCTTAAATAATAATTAACCTTATTTAACACTACACTGGATATCTTCCACCATCTCCGACTATTAGTCTATATCTACTGACCTTTATGCCTTCACTACCGCTTGCACCCCTCCTCTGTGCTTGATAGAATTACACAGGTCCATATTTCTGCTCAAATTATGCGGACACAATCGAAACGTTTTTAAAAGGTGAAAGGAAATATTTTGAACAGCCTAAAAAATAAACACTTATCCAGCTCTGGGATCTGTAAAAGCAAAAAAAAACAAAAAAAAAACTTGTGGAGAGAAGCTGAGGCGAGAGAGATTTTACTGTAAGTTACTTTGGGGGGTTGGTGAGTTTGAATGGCAGAGAAGGGGAGGGAGCAAAGCGGCTTCAAAAGCCGCTTACCAGCAGGTGGCGGCAGCATAACGTTTGAGCAGCCCCACCCCTCCAGCTTCTGGGTTGTGGACTTTCTGGTTGTATTGACAGGTGTTTTATCCTCCAGCTCAGGAGAAATTAAAACTGTCAAGATGTCAGCAAATATGATATTATTGATCACTGATGAGTAAAATTCAAAGCTGCTGTTATGCTGACTGCAAGGTTTGAGTTGATGTTTTCAAAAACTCTGCTTTTGGTCAGGAATGACCATGTCTGCATTGCAGACTGTTGCACCCTCCATAAATAATCTGACAATGACACCCTCTTTTAATTTAAACTGTCAAACAAATGATAACAGATTTAGCAGACATTTGGACAGACAGGTTATTCATCAGGGTCTTTTGTGATAAGTTATCCTCAGGTCCCCTTTGTGCTGGGAGGGATTCAGAAGATGAATCACACGATGCATTTTTAATTTCCCTACCGTGGCCCTCGTCCAGGACTCAGTGGGTCAGATGGAAATGAGCGCTGGACAGGCCGGCGACATCAGCCGAAGAGGGTTACGGCACTTAAGGCATGATGTACGACGGTCATTACTAGAGGCAGGTCAGGAGGGAGTCCAGGTCATCTTTGCCACCAAAGAGAAACAGCAGATGAAGCAGAAAGTGTCTGGCCAGTTTAGAAAACGCCACATCTCCTCAGTCGTTCTCTGGACATACACACAGGGCCCCTGATGGGCGAATGGTCCCTCAAGACAGCAAGAGATTATTACCCATGCTCACCTCTGCTCTTTGTTCTCGTACAGTGTATGGCTGAAGCACAGGGCACGCTTTTTCTCTCTCAGTTGCATCACAAATAATGGCTTGACATATGTGCCACTTATCAACACGTCTGCAGACAAGTTGGCAAGTCACACATCTATTTTAGTTTGAGGTTGGCTGATTAGCAGTGCAGATATGGGATTGAGCATATGTGTCACTTGCACTCCTCGTGCTGATGCACCTCCAACACAGTGGAAGCTCGGGCTAATTACCAAAGTCTGACGGCCTTTTCTTTTACTACCTTTGATTGAAAGCTTGACTTTTGCCTCCTAGGTCCTGTTGTGAAACGGCTCGTCTTTGTGAGCGCTCTTCTGGGTGGTGCACAGAGCAACCGGCTGCAATCCAGGGGCCTCAGTGTTGAATCTGCTGTCACAATATTTGGGGTATCAAAGAGAGCAAATATATTAGAGCAAAGCAAGGTGTGAATGTCATTGAATATCACTGCATGTATCTCTGCTACGGGGATTTTAGAGCGTCCCCATCACGAGGGAAGGGTTATTCAAAATTAAACAAAAGTGCCTCACGAGTGGAAAGTTAATTGCATTCAAAGCCAGTTCAAATCTTGCATCTCTAACGCAAAGAGAGGACAGCGTGTCAAGGAGATTAAGAAGTGAATCGAGCAAGGAGAGAAAAGGGGAGGGGAAAAATGAAAGGAAATAACCAAAATGAAATAATGTGCGGGACCACCTCTAGAGCGAGTACAAGCGTGGCATCTGTGTCAGATGTTGTTAATTAATGTCAGTATGTTCCTCGCTGGCACTCGGCTTCCTGTTCTTCGCACAGGGCAGATCCTAGAGTAAAAGTGCTTGTGGGGAACCAATGTGTGTGTGTGTGTATTGAGGGGGATGAGGGGTAGAACCAGCTTTGGTAGGGGGTGTTAATCCCACTCATTATAATTCCAGTCTGTGGCCTTTCTTGGGTTGGGGACTACAGGGGCCCACCGCTGCATCTTATCAATATGCCTTTCTCCTTTTTCACCTTTCCAAGTGGCCCCTTACTGCATTGTGGTTAGCTGGCCTCTCATATGATCTCTGTTTGGTTCTCTTTGTTGAATATGATGTGCCACAAAACATGATGTAATCCTGAGTTAAATGGCTACAAAAATTATTTAATATATATGTATGCAGGGTGATACCTTTGCAGGACATATAAGCTGTAATATCACTCATAAAAGCATCTTATTGTACATTTCTGATAAAGGAAGTGAGTTTTTATTCTACATTGTGTGTATGGAGAAAACATCTGCTTTCGCTGCATGTGACAGTGTTTCAGATGAACGATCACAAAAGAAGAAAGAAAAATATTTGTCACTTGTAATAAAAACTCACAAAGCAGCCAACTGAAAAGTGTACATCAGTTTCTACAGTACAATAAACCTATATGCCAAGTTGTAGTACTTTTTTATGTCATTGTTCTAAAAAAACAAAACAAAACAAAAATCAACTTTAAAGACAGTAAATTATTTTTAATGCTTGCACAAAAATAATAGGCCATTTCCTAAATGGTGTGCCATGCTGGTGCCTGGGCAGGGATCATCAGGATGCCAGTTTTGCCTCCCTGTTGATCAGCTAATTTGAGAAGGAGCGCACCTGGTGTGTCTTATTGCACTGCACAAGTGCTGAAAAAATGGGAATCCTTCTACTGGGTTTGGTTGTTTCCATGCAGGGTGGAGGTACTGACAATGTTAGCATTAAAAGCCCATTAAAGTGCAGAAGGATGAAGCCAATGCAGCAAAAAGACACATTGCTACGCATAGCTAAATAAGCGACCCAAGTAGAATGAGGGGAAAGAGGAAGTAGAGCTTACAGCGTGGCCACCATGTCCTGTAATGATGTGTTTGGCTTTTATAAGTCCTCCACTGAGCAGGGTCTCAGATTAATGTAGACAGGAGTGTGACAGCAGTGGTCTAAATGGACTGCTGTATGGACCCTACTGGGGCTTGTTTCAAACGGCGCATGCCTGATGGTAAAAGTGAAATGGCTGTGCAGATGTTAAAAGCATCTAGAACTGTCTCACGTAAAAAGAAAAGCTCTAAAGCCTCTAAAAGGACTACAGTGGGTGAGGGTTATGGTTCTGAGTACAGAAGTATATGGGCCGTTTATCACTTTCACCTGCCTTGTCGGGTGTGCTGGGACGTCTACCTGGTGGCTGCTTCCATGTGAGGGTTGAGAGCTTATCTTTTCAACAGGTCTTTACATTGCTGTGACAGCAAATCAGGGCAGGCTCAGCGAAGGAGTGGAGCACAGTTTGGGGTGGCGCCACACTTCGGCAATAATTTTAGGGTTAGCAGAATGCCCAACAGGAGAACAGCATCACCATGGCAACTGGTAACAGCTACAATCTGATAGGGGCCCCAAATAATCAGTCATCATGACACACACAGCCGATTACAGCAGTCTTTCTCAACGAGGGGAATTTCAGCAAAAACCGATTCTACGTTTTTTTTGTATGGCACTGCCATCCGTTCTGCATGCAGCGGCTCAAAAGTGCCACAATGAATGCATTTTAAATCCATTAATGTTCAAGTTTAGGCTTGTCTTCATCTCCAGATTTTGCAACAAAGCTCCTGTTATTTAGCATTTACACACTATCATGAAGTAATACACAAGGACAATAGCTTTATCCATTTGTCTTTTCTCATTTGTTTCTTAGCAGATGCGCACTGTAATAAAAACACCATTACATCTGCTTTCCAAACCAGCCAGGAAAATTTACCCTATCCACGTCTGTACTTGATGTTGAATTTTTTTTTTCTTCCTCCCTGTGTACAAGTGATATAAAAAGCAAAAGAAAAGCGTGAGAGTAAAAGGCAAATCGGAGAGAGGGAGTGATAGTCAGTCAGGGGCAACCACAATATACTTTCCATCAGGATCTAGTCAATTTATCAGCAGAGAGATGCTATTAGCTTCCAGATAGATGCAGCAAAAGCATGGAGGTATTTTCCTCCCCATCAGTCTCCTTTTATATTTTTAGATGTTCTTTATGTGAATACAATGGCCTCAATATCAAACATTTTAAATGATGCTTGAAATACCAGTCACTTGACTTTGATGTCACAGGCAATTAAATCCAACCTTACCCCTTTCTACGGTTAATAACAGCAATCTTGCCCGACCTAGTGCCTAATTAATATGTGCTATTTGTCACTTTGTCTTGACACATGTATATCAAAGCGGGGGTGGGGAGAGCGGCTGGAGGGGTGAAGAGGTGGCTTTGGAGAAGGGAGTGGGAGGAGGAGGGCAGTGGTAGAAGAGAGTGGTCTTCTGAACCCTCATTAGGTATCAAGGTAGAGTTCCTCCTGTCTCCTTCTCCTCACTGATGGGTAAATAGCAGGTGTAGTGTATTTTTATTTCAAAAGAAGGCATAAATACAGATGCAGTATAGGAAGCTGAAAGGGATGTGTGGTGTAGACACTGGTAGGCGAGTAAAAATGCAGAGATGCCCTGAAGAAAGTGATCCTCCTGATGCTGATCAATCTGTACGCAGTGACACATTTTCATGTTTAATTTTGCAAGAAAATCCTCATCTTGTTTGTTTGTCCGTAATCTTGTGCCTTTTAGGATATCATCATCCTTCACTGGAGTTTGAATGTGGCAAAGTGGTGCTCATAATTGGGCATGTTTGCGTGTGCGTGTGTCTGCACGCGTGTGTGTTGCGCATTGTGCTTGAGCACATGCCTCGTCATTGCCAGTTTCCACTATGGCTCGGCGGGTGGGAGGGCAGCGCTGCAGAGTTGCAATGAAATCAATGATCCATGCTTCTTTAGATGTGACCAACAAACTAAGTTGTCATTTCATACTGAAACAAAAGCGGCTGACGGTGGGGGGAAAGTTGAAAATGCTGCCACACCAAAAGTGCTAAGACTACATCTCATCTGCAAAAGGCTTTGTGGTAGTGTTGTTCCCTTTGTGGGCAGGAGGAAAACTCAAAATATTCAAATCCAAACTATCCGTTTCTGACCCCCCATACCCACCCTCCAACACCCAACTCGCCCCTTCCTCTTTCCCTTCATTTCTGTCCGAAACCTTTTGCCAAATGCTGCCAGACTCTCACATCTGTGCTGGAAATGAATTGTATCCTAGAGCCCTCTGAGTCAAGGATTCACTTGTAAAGAATGCAGTTTTATTGGATGAACAGACTAATGTACCATGCAATGTAGTTGCACTAGCATTTTATGCCACATTGAAAGAGTCAATTAATTTGCATAATTCAAACGAGCATGTACTGCCACTTTGAAGGCATGGCTAGGCATCTTGGCTAGTCATGTCAGCGCTTCCATTTCTGATAAATTAATCATTCTTGCCATACAATTAATTACATTTATGACAATTTGAACCTTTGTACCACCCACCGGCCCAGCAATTTTACAGCCTGGCTGCAATATCAGAGCATCCTGATGAAACCCTGGTGATTTACTGAACACCTTAACAGAGAGCCTATGCCTAGGGCTGAAGAAAATTAATATTTTGTTTCCCATCTGGTGGAATCAGCAGAATTAATGAGGGAAGGAGGCCTGTAGCAACGCAGAATCCAGGGATCAATCTGCCTCTCTCTGCTGGTTGCTACTCTTTGCTGGAGGTGTGTGTAAAGCCATGGGGTGGGGGTGGGATGCGAATTGGGTACAGATGAAGGAGATAGCAGCTTGTGCCCCTCTATAGCATGAATGTACAATGCACCACAGTGATCACTGTAAATGAGTGATTACAGCAGAGCCAGTCCCTCCTCTGCAGCTCTAACAGACAGCCCAGCTCCTTACCCAACGCCTCCCTACAGATTCATTTTCATCAGAGGCTGCCCGTCTGTCTGTTTTCGCCTTTGTCGCTTGTTTACAGGCTCTAATTGAATTGCGGTGAGGCAAATGTTTTTGAGCTTGCTAACGTGGAGCGCTAGCGGTAAAGTGACAATGTGCTGTGACAGAACAAGGCTGGCTCAGTGCAAGCAGCTCAGCATCGGGTCTGCATGTGGTTCTTGTCACCATGGGGATAGATGAGGGTCAGAGGGTATTTGATGTTGTCAAAACAGGAAGTGGGAATTCTTACAGTGATTGTTCTGGGATTTTCTGGGTTGCTCAGATCTTTTCATACTGTTTTATCCTTACCTATATTTTGATTTAAAAATGTAATTTGTTTCTATTGTTTTTCAGGATGTAGGTTTATCTATTTGGATCCACAAAAAATAGAAAAAACATTTATCAGATTCATTTTTGATTATTTCTGATTTTTGCGGTACAAATAGATTAGAATCATTGAAACATAATGCTCAGGATTCATGATAAATGAAAATGAGAAGTTGATGAATCTTAGCTATGGGAAACAAATAGTGAATCATTGAGTGAATGAAATACAACACATATTTAGATCTCTACCCTATTGACGCTTTATAGACAAATTTAGGAAATCTTTGCAACAGTTTACCTACAAAAACCATATCAGGCTACTTATGATTTCTAAATTTCCTTAAAATCCATGTTTATCGTAAATTGCAGCAGGACATAATCGGAATCATTTGGATAACAAAGAAGATACTGTACATCACATGTTTATGTATTAACTTGAGGTTTAGATACAGTTTGCCATTCAAATCAACTATCTATCAAAGAGTGGGGAGAAAAAAAGAGACAGTAGAAACACTTGTATGACAGAATAGGCACTCCCACAGTGTCTTCCAATCTGGGCACCCCATTACCTCCTTCTCTTGCTCAGTGTGTGTGTGGGTGTGTGTTTGAGTGTCTGTTTGCATCTATATATGTGTGTGAGCCAGCACCCCCCCTTGTCTGCCTTGCTTGCTCCATGCCGCGTTTTGCTGCCTAGAGAAGGTGCTAGTCGTCTCTTTGAAGTATCACTTCAATTACGGGGTTTAACCCCACAGGTCAGCCCTTGATTATTTACACAAAGCTGGTGTAATTCTGCTGGAAAGCCTTGCCTTTACTGCACATACAAAGCCAGGCTTCAGTCTAATGGAGTGAGTTTCACATCAGCATTCACCCTGTTTTGGCCTGCGTCTGATGGGGCTATGGTGCATGTCAGAAATTGTGTGTTGCCTTGTAAAACTTTTTTGTGAACAGAAGCAACATATTGATGCTCAAACACTGTATGCAGAAAGTGTGAGAAACAATTAGAAAGCATTTTTTGCTGAATTAAGTTACATCGATGTATTTGATGATGTTACAGGTGACATGACACCATCAAAGCTGTCCCATTTAAAAAAAATCATAACTAAATTCTTATTGACTTGTTTATCTGCTTGGCTTGCCTTATAAATTGGGGCCGTGTAAAAAGGGATTCTGCCCAAAATGGCATTGAATAATAGATTGCTTTGTTGATCAGGTTGCTGTTTACTTACCCTTTTAAATCTCTACTCTGCCTACTCCCCGCTGGTGGCCTTCGATTGACTCCTTGTTATTTTTTCATGAAGTGAAGACAAAACCAAGTGCGGCTATCACTCCTTAAATAATATAAACAAGAGAACAACAAAAAAGGTAAAGACTAAGTCATCTTCCCTGTTAGTTCATTTCAGCCTAGATGGCCCCCGTTCTCTGGAGCGTGATGCGTGCAGTGAAAATATGAGGGTCGTCTTCTCTCTGTGGCCCTGTGTGCACCACCCCCATAAAAGTTGCAACTGCCAGCTCAGGTGGAAAAATGTTGCAGAGTAAAAGATGTATTCAATAAATAGAGAGGGACAGCATGGGGCCTGGGGAAAGTGTGCATGAGACGGAGGTTTGGAGAGTGAAATAATGGAAGAGAAGGTAGATGGGGCATGAGTGTACATTAAACAGCAGTGCTTGACGCCTGAGAGAAAAAGAATACCGCTGGGAATATAACTCTTAACTAGTATTGTCTCCTTTCAATTTAAAGAAAGAATAAGGGCTGTCATCTAAATAATTCTTTCCTTTTGAAGGTGAGTTTTACTACTCACTAATGCACACTATCACCAGTCACAGAATTTAAGCTTTAAAATCCAATTTTAGTGAATTTATGTGCTGAAACACCACACCAGCTCATATTACTGTACCTTATCCCTTTAACTCCTTGTTATAGTCTTAAGTAAAATAAAGAGACTATAATGACTCTTGTTTAAAATTTATGGTAATAAACCAACATGAGTCGGATGTGTCATTTTGCATATATAATGCCTAAAGTAAGCATGCCATTACTGCTCATCTTTTCACTTGTTGAAATGACATGGATTTGTATTGTTTAAGTCCAAAGAAAAGGAAAATGCAAAAAAAATGTTTTAGGCTTGTTTTTTTATTAATGTGAAATAGAGGGTTATAGTTTCAAAGTCACATATTCAGAAAAAATACAATGTAGAATATTTGCAAAGAACACTGAAACATTGAAAGTAATGCTTTTTTCATGAAGCTAGTCACCATTCTACAAAGGATTGCAACATAATTGAACAAATGTGGTAAAGAATCAAATTTGGGGATAAAAAATGAGAAAAAAGATACAGACACACAAAACATTTATCATTTTCATGTCAAATGAGTCATATATGACAATTAGAGGCCCAGATGGGTCTAAACATCTAGCCTCTCAGGTAAGAGTCATGTGCTCTAAGCCTTCAGCCAAAGGGTTATCACTGTAGCCAAGGGTGCATGATCAGTTAGAGGCATCATGACATGACCATACTGTGACTGTCTCACAGACAAGCAAAATGATTCAAACTGTGGAGACAGCTGAAAGTCATGTATGGTTAAACATCTGGTTAAAAGCAGTAATGGAAAACTTGCTGCAAAAGCTAAAAATTAAATACTTTCATCCCACCAACTGTCGAACTACACACCTTTATAGAGAACTTCATGAAAATCTTAATGCAGTTGCACCCTGAATGTGGCATTTTAGCATTTTTTAAAAATGCTACGAAGTCTCTCTGTGGATCTTTGGAAAGATAGTGGTTGTGATTATATGTCACTCTTTACAACATTTGTAAACAAACATTTTCTTGTCTATTTGTGTGATATATTCAGATTTCCAAAAAGATACCGAAACAAACAACAACTACAAAAAAAAAAATCATAATTTCCAGCTTGCACAAATGATCATGTGCCTTTATGAGGTAGACAGTCTTTAAGACAGATGCAGCACATACATTTCCATTGTGTGCTCATATATAAAAAAAAAATATGCAGATTTTCTGGGACTTCATGAAAAAGCGTTTTCGGATAATTTGATCCTAAGTTTCCTTTTTGCTTTTTGTTTTCTTTGTTAACTTTAATCCCCTAGACTGTAGTCGTTACATGATGCATATAACAGCAAGATTACAGCTGATGAAAATTTAAATCATTTTTAGAAGAATGTTTACAATAGATATCTTATCTTTTAAAATCACATAGAAATTGGTTTGTTTGGAAGATGGAAATAAAGTAAAATTCAATGAGTGGACACTTCTTTTTATCATCTGGCAAAAAAGCCCCTAAAAACTAGTTTGATGGACTGATGATGATTAACTCTCTACTTGGAAGCTCTTTTGACAATTCCCATAAAAGATGACTATGCATGCCAACGTCTCATGCATCGATGATTTGTCAAGTACATTTATGAGGACCTGACTTTGGCAATTTGGCTGTCACTATCTTGATTCTTTAAAACTACGTTAACAAATGAACTGGAAAGAAAATTTGCATCACCAAAGAATCAAAAGGTAAACCTACTCTAAAAGCTTCCCTCCCTCATAATGTATGGTACATATGAAGCATTTTTTTCCAAAGCAGTATAAATCCATCTGAACAGTTTTCAGAGAGATGACATTTTAAACCTAGATCTTAAATTGCAGAGGAATTGCATTTGCCAGTACATTTTAAACAAGGAAATATAGTGATTTGGCATGAAACATGGATGGAGCAGTGAATAGGTCCACTACAGAGCAAAATGGCAAAATGACAATGGCAAAATTTTTCTTTAAATTTAGATTTTTTATTTTTGCATTTTGGAAAAGAACCCTTCATATAGACAAAGTCCATTTTTTGTTTAGTCCATGGGAGATTGAAGTCGAACCACCAATTAAACATACTATGAAGTCTGAACCAATACAATGACACACCTGCACACATTGCCTGATGCCAGGACCAATCCCTACTCACACCAGTGCAGACAATGCTATAAAGATAAAGACACACACTGTAAACTATTTTTTTCTAACCATAACTTTGCCAAAACTTAGCAAGGACAAACAGTATCTTTTGTCCAATATTTTGCTAAAGTTTTACAAACCTACTGGATAGTTCATAGTTCTGTGGTAACACGACTACTGCACACCAACTAACATTTCAGGTTTGTACATCAAAGCAAAAAATGAAGTAAAAAAAAAAGCATTCCATTTTGACCTTGTGATTCCATAATATTTTATGAATTAGTTCTTATTAAAGGCGGCTAATTAATGCCGCCCCCCAAAAAATACATATTTTAAAATCCCTGCTTATATTAAAGGTACTATATGTAAGAATTACTGACATCTGGTGGTTAAGATGGGCATAGAAATTATTTCAAAAGCCATGCACAGCAATGAATGGTGGTCATCAGTGCAGCATGTTCTTATTTGCAAGTGGATCCAGTGATCCCAGGTGCAGCAATGACTGCACTACAGATAACTTCAAAATTGTCTATTGTAGGGTGAAACTTGTCCCAAACTCCAACACCTATCAAGCAAAGCCAGGACTGCAATTTTAAAGCTCAGAGGGCCACTTTACACATCGAGTTGTTTGTCCCTTCAGATACACCATAGTACAAATGGACTCACATACAGCAGCTGCCACATATGTGGACCCACAGCAGGTAGATGCAATTCTTTTATTCCATGAGATTAAAGACATGGCATTTTTTTGTAAAATGATTAGATAATAATTAAAACACAATTTGTTTTGATATACTGTATTGATATATTATTTGTAAAAAGATTTTTGTCATTGAAAATACATGTCAAATTTTTTTTCTCACTGCACATTTACTAGTCATCAGTGGATATATTGAATCTGAACACAACACCTTTTGTATTAAATGAATTGTCCCTGAATCACTATACCTCATATATTTTGATAAATATCCTATTTTTTCTGCAGCATTGACACTTTAAGCTTTTACTCTTTTTTGTTCCATATTTCATTGGGCATGTTGTACTTGCTGAACAATGTATAAATACACCTGAGTAACAGACCTCTAACAACGATTATCATCTAAAGCTTCTGCGGGGTGGACAAAAAGAAATGGGAAACTCCTCCAAAAATACTCTAAAAACTTTCTCTAGTCTGAAAGTGCCTGAAGCTGTAGCGAAAGACAAGGAACTTTTGAAAACACTGATATACACATACACCATATTCAGAATGTGACTTTCATGATGCATATGGTTTCTCTGGCTCCCTCAAACCCATAAGAAAACATCTGTTTGCCTTTAGTGCCTCACAGTCAGGGTGATTACAGGGGATATTTGGGTCTTGATGAAACATTTTTGGTAATCTATCAAGCTGATCTATACATGTCAAAAGAAAGCCCAGAAATGTGCCATTGTCATGGCAATGATGGGGGTGTGATGAAGCTTTGAGTGACAGCTGGTCCCTCTACGCATTTATGACCTCCTCAGAGTTTTAGCCAAACATACAGTAAAGTAACTTACCCCCAATCGCAAACCGAAAACTTGAGCACTCGCCCTGAGCCGCTGATGACTAAATGACATCACCTGTGTGAGGAGTCGAGGGTGACAGGCCACAAGGGCTCGAAATGCTTTAAATAGGATTGGGACAGCACTTTGAGACCTGCACTGCAAGGAGAGAGACGCCCAAACGAGAGGATTACAATTCTT
>JAVQJG010220836.1:0-12830 GCA_036024015.1 Craterocephalus amniculus
GTTCGCAGCGCGTGCCAGCAGTGATTGACAGATGTCAGACTCTCCATCAAACACTCATCTGGCTCTGATTGGTTGTTCTTACCGGGCGCGGTGGATTCCTGCAAATCGCTGTAGAGGCAGTAGGAGGGACTACTGGAGCCTGTATTTTTACAGATCCCTAGTCTCATGTACTACTATCTGGACATAGTGTCAGTTTTATAAAATATTACAAAAAGTTACTTTTATAATAGTTACAGACTGCAGCTTTAATGTCAGGAAAAGACTAAGAAAAAGTAACACAGGTCTGATTCAGCCAATGTGTTCAATTTACCAAATAAAATGCACTGATAAAAGAACAGTTTGGATATTTAAACTAAATAATACCTTACCGTAAGTAACTTTGTTTTGATCAGCTGCATTCTCGAGGCTAAAGAGCTTTACATGATCTCATGCATCATCTGCACCGTCCAGTAAATGCTGCTTCCACATGCATAAATATATAATTCCCATTTCAAGTCACAGATTTTTATATGTTGTTCAATCAAAATGAGTTTGACACACTTACAGATGTTCAAAACACTTTGTTCTTCAGCTCAAAAACGATTTGAAGATTTGATAAAACTCATACTTAGGTATTATCAGAGAACCTGACCCTCAGCGCTGTGTCAGAGGGGGAAGACTTTCCCTCCAGAATCCCCTCAGGTGACCCACTCCACGCCAGTCCAGCCCCCTCCACACCGGTTCGGCCCCCTCCACAGTGGCTACAGACACTAACGGACGCTGCAACCAGCCGTCAGTGCTTGATCTGGGTCCAGCAGGTTCTGCAGACGTCTGAGTCTGGTAGCATGTTTCATAAATAAAGCTAGAATTATTCTCAACGAGGTAGTGGTTCTGGACGGAGTTCTGTTTATATTTTTATGGTGACATAAAGGTGCACTGAGTACACGCTTACATAATAAAAAAATCACAACCTGGTTTTATCCTGTAGGGGGCATTTTGAGTTCCATTTGACCACAAAAGCCCGATTTTTAAAAGATAAAAAAAACAAATTACAAATTTTAGGACCAGTATTGGTGGTTTTCATTACAAGTCGGTAATAATATGTGGCTTACAGCAAAAAAAAACATTTTAGGGTGGATTACCCCTTAAAATGTCAAGGATCCTATCTTTCACATGACATATATAACATGTAGGTACCTAAAAGTGAGACTGATGAAAATATTTGTAAAATAACATCATGTCTCACACACAAGACTTCTGGTCCAAACAGGTTCATTCAACGGAAACTGATCTGTCTGACCCTTAAAAAGCACAATTACAGTATAGAGGTAAACATTAATGAAACAACTGAGAAGATTCCCTACTTATTAATAAAAAATGGTCCTCTAACTAAAATGTACATCTGTCTTGTTGTGTTTACGTGTTTTATCTCAGAAAAAAAGGGTAATCACCGTGAAGCTTGCACAGTTTTTTTTATTCCCCTGTAGCAAACCGCACTGGGGTTATAAATGCACAATAGTGTCATTATATAATGATAATGTATTATTATATATAATGTCATTGTAAATATGCTATTAACTAGGGGTGCAAAAATACATGATATTGTATTGAATCCTTCATTACGGGGTGCGTACTGCATCGTTTGTATCGAACTATACAACATTTTTATGAACTTTTCCTCTGATGATGCATCAGGGCTGAAAGCTGAGTGGATCTGAGCTCAGCTGCTACACAGAGCGCCTCCAGCATCACTGAGGCAGGGGCTACGTTAACAGAATAGTTTCTGTCATTAGTCGTTTTGTTACGTTGATGATGGAAAATCTGAAGACCATCCATCATTTTAAGGGATTACAACATTGGATTGAGTAACTGTACTTAAGTATTTAAACGAATATTTATAATTGGTTAAAAATACAAGTAAAAAAAAAAGCTTAAAATTTTTTTTTCTTATAAAAAAAATAATGAACCATGACACAGAAATATTGAACTGAACCATCTGTAAATTTGGTGTGTTGTACACCCCTAATATTAACCAATAACGCCCAGATTATTTTCAACTAGAGACTCAGACCTCCACGGAGCCATATGGAGACTCACATGAGAAAAACCCCACCAGTCCATCCAGTACCCACTATGCTTAGGCCCCTCGTAATCAGAAGATCCGGAACATCATCATGATGCTGGTCAAACAACACGGGATTAGAACATCTAGCTGTTGTGGTGTTTTCTAACGTTTTGGACATAGCTGCACTGAATGAACGTCTCCTCTACGGAGCTGCATCCATGCCAGAATGACCCACCGTGCTTCATTATTGGACTCACCACATCTGATACGGTAAATCAATGTCAGCAATAAATATCAGCAATACCCCTCAAATAAATGATAAAAATATAAAACAATTAAAAAATGATGTAATTTAGTTCTGTCAGCTAACTGATTGTTGTTAACTAGGAATTATCTGAAATGCAGCCAAAAGTAATCCCACATGATTAGTTCCTGAAAAACTTTGTCTTCTTCTGAAAGATAAAAAATATTCAAAGGAAAAAATCCCTCTGTTATCGCCTCCTTTGTCTCTTTTTAATGCTGCATCAGAACGGTGTCAGAATGACCCCCTCTGGTGCTTTTAGGGTTAAAAATTCCTGGATACGGATCACCTCAAAATTCCATCAAAATTTGTCCATTTTATGTTTTGTGAAAACATAAAAAGACTGGAGTAAAGTATGAAATGAAAAAAAATAAAATAATAAAAACAAAATGGTAAATTCTGAAAAATATCTATGAAGTAATATGCAATTAGCTTTCTTTAAATGGCAGAAGTGGTCTGTGTGCGCATGTGTGTGTGTTGTTAATTTGCATCGAGAAGGTTAATGTTGCTTCTGCTTGACTGCCCTGACTCTGGAGACGTCAACAGGCAGAACCCCAACCAGTCAAGGCAGATGTTAAAAGGGAGTTTTCCTCTCCACTGTCACCTCTAGCACGCTCAGGATGGGGACGATTCGATGGAGTTTGTTGGTTTCCTTAGCTAGGCTAGGTGTTATTAACTGGCTGATGACAACAGATTGGCTCAGACGGTTTGTCTGTGGAGGCTTCAGATCACATTGAATTGAATTGGTGAGATAGAAATAAAGCTCAACTGAATTAAACACGTGAGGAGGACGAATAATTATTCTGTTTTATGTCCCTGCAGCTAAAAAACATGATTTACAACAAATCTAGAAAGTATTTTTGTGTCTGTAAACTTTTACAAACTTAAACCTGATGCTTCCTGTCAAAGTATCTATAATTTCAGAGGCCTGAAGACAAACCTTCAAGCAGGAAGAACCCAGCCATGGAACCTCTCCTGGCTCAGAAAGCCTTGGCACTGAAGCTGCGTTTCCTCTAAGGCTACTTCACATTTTTCTGAGCTGAACGGCAGCAGCAAGGCTCAGATGTGCGGTTACGCAGGAGAAGTCAGGGATTAGAAAATGCTTGAAGGTGCAAAGTCTTCAGCACATAAATTCATTTCCTCTGTACCACTTTACACTTGATAAGACCTAGTTTAACCTGCTGCATTCTGGTTTGTTGGTTCCTTTAAAGTCCTGATCTGCACATCATAAAGAATAATTAAAATAATTAGCAGAGAGCATCAGTGAATAAAAACTTTAGTTTACAACCATCTGGTTACTTAAAGGGTGCATAATGGCTGCTTAAGTGCTGGCACAGGACGAAATGAGCAATAAGAGGCTTTAGGCTAAAGCTAGAGCAGAGCAGGAGTGCTGTGGCCGGGCTGTGGGACAATAAGCCTTACCTCACCACACTGTCAGCGTACCTCTGCTCCTCCTCCGTCTTCTCTGCTGCGTTTTCTCCTGTTGGATGTCCCGGAGTGGACGCGGTGCGGATCAGACGTCCTGTTCAGGCCCGTCCCACATATGTGGCTTCTCCGAGGCTCCAGCAGGTGGTTGGGTGTTGCAGCCCGGTTACAGGCGGACGTCTGGGCCAGTGGCAGGACTCTCTGGCTAGGTCTCATTCATGGCTGCTGATCCTGATTAGCTGGGAGGTGGAGCCTGTCGGTGGCAGTTACAGGGACCAGCTGGGAGGGGAGGGGGTGATGGGGGTCATGATTTCCCTGTTGTTGTTTTTATTTTTTTATAAGGTTCAGTTCATAGAAACATATTAAGCTAAAGGTGGTGAGGGGTCGAACCTTAGTGCAGGAACATGATTGGACATATTTTCAGTGCACTTTTACACGTTACAGAGACATTCTAATAAGTTTTAAGTAGCATTGTCAGATTCGGTTTAAAAACAAATCCATCTTAATCTTGTACCAGATTTATGAGCAACAAGAGGCTCCTATCTCCCCCAGACGGGACTACTGCGATGCACTTCTCCTCAGGATCCCGAGCAAATCCATCCAAAAGCTGCAGCACGTTTAGAGCAGAGCTGATAGGCCCGATGAGGCTGCACCGTCTCTGCTCTCACCTTCCAGTGCAGCCATAAGGATGATTTAGTTTAATTTTTATTGCTTTTTCTTGAACCACCTTGATATGTTTCCTTTTAAAGCAAGTGCTTTGTGAATAAAATGCATTATTATAATGATTATTATTATTGCACCAGCTGTTTACATGTGTCAGTTCACCCTGAATCTGACTCCAGCTTCTTACAGTAAAACCGCCTCTGCTGAAAGCCCACAGCAGCAGCCTGAAGCCTCCAAGGTAGCCTGGACCCAGGTTTTCATATTTCCATCTATCTGAGCCCAGCATGTGGATGTGGATCTGGAACGGTGACTCATCAGACCAGGAAGCCTTTTCCATCCTCTATTGTCTACCTGATCCAGGTCCAGCGTATCAGATCAGGTGTAAACCAGCTGTTCAATGACCACAAACCCACACAAGGCTTTCCAGTTTTATTTCAAAGTCATGCCACAAATTGACATTAAATACAAAAGAAAATTATTCATTTCAGATTGTAGCTATAAAATAACCACAGTGTAACCGAGAACCAAACTCAACGAGCACGCATCGAAAAAGAAAAAGTAAAGCTCACACTGAACATAATACACGGTCAAGCCCACAGTACAGAACATCCAGCACGGCTCTCCGATACCTAGCTATCAGTAAACATACCGGTCGGGAAGGTAAACTGGATATATAAAATCAACAAGCTTATAAAATACTGATAAAAGATACTTGTTATAAAGACGGTAGCGACTTCTAGAAGAGTCCCCATGCAGTAGGTATTCCAGCCTGCAGTTGATAAACGTTGGCAGAAAAGTACAAGAAGAATCACAAGCTCATTCCTTGAGTGGACAAGACTTCATCTTAGATAAAAATGTCAGCGTTTTGATTTGTATACAGTCGATGTGACGCACGTAACTCCGGGTGTACGCTCTCTGGAAGTCCGTCTATCTACACACATGCAGTGGTATGCAAGTGGATGAGGCTTTAAACCGGCACACAAGTGCTCCTTCGGCTGAGAAACGAGGATCTTATTATTTTCATCTATTTGCTCCTACATCCATCGTTTGAATCGTCTTTAGTGAAACTTCCATCTTCCAGGACTTAAGAAGCTAATAAAGAGTTATTTCAGCTAATTAGCCATTAGTCCTCAAGGGTTGTCCGCTAGTTTCTACTTTACTTTAGGATTCCTAAAACAAATCTAGGGTCAAACCTAGATTCCTAAAAAACGAATTGGAGGGAAACTGCAGAGGCTTGCTCCCTATGGTCACTTTAATCATCATGTTTACGGTGAAACCGCCTCCACAGCAGCTTATAGTGACACATCTTCCACCAGTTGCTGCCTGGTGAACTGAACTGGATTAATGACTTTGACAAAAAATTTACAGTGACTATGAAGATCGACCTAATTTCCATATCAGATTCCTGCAGCATCCTGAGGCTGAGAAGCTGCACTTAACTTTTTTTCCCCGCCTGGAGCATCTGGTTACAACTGTATTTTACTTTCACACGCTGGTTGCAGCGAAGAAATCCAGGAGGACATCATCGGAGAAAGTTACAGCGTCGGAGATAAGGCCAAAGTCAACCTCTGACTGACTTTTAGCAGCTGGAGAGCGCTCAGAGAAGAGACAGGAAGAAGATGGATGCTAGATTAGCAGTTGCAACAGTAGACTTTAATACTTTATATAGTAATTTATTTTTCTATTTCTCATATCAGTCTAGACTAATGATTAATTGATGCCAGAGGTTAATTAATCTGAGGCATCAGCTGGAAGTCGGATGAGGAAAAACTGAATCCATCATTAATTTTCTCATCCCACTCTTAAAACATGAATTAACTTATTTCCCCAAATGAGTCTTTAAGTCACGCCAATAACACCATTTACACTATTTCCTAAGAATCTGTAGGAACCTGTAGTATCAGCTAACTGCTGCAGTTATAAAAAATCGTAATCTTAAAAATTCAACAAGGTCATCATGGGGGGTGGTGAAAAGGTATTACTCCTCTAAATGTTTATTACGAGGGAAGATTAGGAAAAATAACTGTTTACGCTTAAAATCATCATCATCTTAACATAGGAACCACAACCCATCATTTCAGCTGCTGCTACTTTTATACACATACTGTTTACTGCAGTTTACTGGGTACAAAATATTAGAAAACTGTATATTGTTTTAATGCATGCAAGTGTACAACATAAGCCTTTTATTCCACACAGTATGTTTATCAAAGTAGCAATAATGGGCGATGTTCTAAGACCCGGCGGGAAACCAAAATGTACCTTCTCTGATTTAAAACGGTGCGATTTCGAAGCGTTTGTTTGCTACATGCACTGCCGTTTTTGGATTCATACAACTGTTGTGAGACGTTCAGCTTCACTTGAATGGCATCCAGTTATTCAAACTGGCTTTGGCATTTACATGCGGAAAATATTTACAGAGGACAGAAAGGCTCAACTATTACAAAAACAAAAAAAACCACTCAAGGTCCAGAGACTCCAACCAGTCCGGGGTAGTTCGGTTCGGTAGCTGTTTGTGTTTGTGTATACATGGGTTTCTCTGTGTGTGTGTGTGTGTGTGTGTTTGTTTGTTTCTTAACAGTGAAAGCCATAACACTTTTGGCAAAGTTCACAATGTGCAACAATTACAAAGTTAGCAACCCAGTAAAAATTACTTGACAGAAACAAAAAAGGACATAGTGAAAGCAAAACATTTGTCCGACATTTAAACGGCAAACTTCTTTCCAACTCAAACTTACCATCCACCACAATGCACCTCATCACGAAAGGGCCATTGGATTTGTTTTGGCACTGCTGTGGCACAAGTTGAAACTTAAAAAGGAACACCTCAAAACATTTCAGACAGACCATGACTGTTATTTTGCCTGATAACTTTTATGCTTTGTGGTGTTTGGGGCAACACTGTTAACATGTTAAACCTGTCTGGTTGGTATTTTCCTGTTAAACCACACTAGCAAATGCTAAACTGCACCACACGGATCCATCCCAGCATCATTTCAAGAGAAAATAAACTCTCAACACTGTCGACACAAGATAATGTTGTACATTCATGAATGCCAGTTCACACGTTTTAAAGACGCAGGTGTGCTAGCTGAAGGGTTAGCCACAGCTTAGCCACAGATTAGCTTGGAGAACCCTGTGTTCACTGAAAGAAATCTGCTTTAACTTTATTTTAACACCTAAAATCAACCCGTTACAGCTAAAGGAAACGTTTCTTAGCCGACTTGGAATCATATGGCTGATGTTAGCCATGAAAATCATACTGAGGGAAAGCGGTAAAAATCCTCTATTTTGATGAACAAACTGATAATGTGAGGAGATACTGTGTTTTTATGTACGAGCTTTACTCTGTTACAGGTCTGATTCTTGGAACGTAGCTGTGTTCTGACAGCAAGGTGACCCACATCGAAGTTTATGATGTCCTTAAGTTTTTAACACAGCAACAGGTGAAATTTGCGGGAGAATTACAGAACAAACATAGAAGACACGTATTTAGAGCGATACAGCCATCCAAAGGAGACCTGAGGGGTCATATCGCAACCGGTCAGAGGCATTTCATTTGAAAACTCCGATAGGGGGAAACCAAAGGACAGAGAAGAATCAAGAGGTCCCGTGAACACTAAATCGGATCTGACAAGAAATTGGGAGTAGAGCATTAATAAACCTTGGGGTGTGAACGTAGCCTAGGACTGTAAGATGTCATCATGCTTAAACAGAATTGTAAACCTTAAAAAATGTCTTAAAGTTCCTACAGAAAGCAAGATCCCAAAGATGACTCAGCATTTTGTCTCACTTTTCTCCAAAATAATTTTAAATAATTTGTTATATCAAAAAGTGAGACAAGCTGTAGAAACTAGAGTCCAGTAAATTCACATTTTTCTGCATATTTTTTAATAAAAACACTTTTGGGAGAATGTGAAGCTGGATTCAAGGAAGTAAGACAAATAGACACAGAAAGAGTGTGAGATTTAAAATCACTGCAACGTGTGATCACAGGCTGAGTCACTAATAACTTTCCTGTCAGTTTATGTCACTAAAAATATCTTCCTAAGTTACTGTTACAATTTAAAAGTCAGAAATGTATTTTGCTTTGTTATGGTGAACAAAATTCACTGAAAAACACTGAATTCTCCTTTTTAATTCAGATTCTGTCAGTTTTCCAGACTTACACTCAGAGCGTGGCTAAAGATTGATTTGATTTATTACTTACTGAACCAGTCGTTGCCAATCAAAGACATCAGTGATGTCTTATGGGCAGTTTTACTGTAGATCTGAACCGAGTAACAACATTCAGCAAGCAGCTAGTGTGCAGCAACATCCTATGGATGGGTGTGTTTAATGTGAAGCGATTATAGTGGGGATGCTCTATGTGTCAGAGATGATGCCCGAGGATGTGTCCGTTATCGGAAATGAATGGACGATGCAGAGGTGTGAACCGTCCGACACGAAGCTTTCACATTGTACGTTCATTTCTGATAATGGAAACTTGGAAGGGCGTTATCCTGTTAATACCATGGTCACTTATGAGAGGAATAAATACTAAATCAATTATTTATAACACTACTAATGATAGATTACATTTTGTACAGAACTTGATCATCTTAAACTCTTAAATATTAATATCGGTATCTGCCAGAATGTTCACATCAGTGCATCCCTAGATGATCCCTAAATGCTGCATCCCCAACACAAACCCATGTGAGGAATATTAAATATTATAATTTTATTATGTTAATACGATATGAATATTAAATACTGTTTTAATAATCTGGGAATCACATCCGCTACTCTAACTTGATTTTAGTTAATTTCATTGACCTGGAACTGGCATTCATGAATTCACCTACTCCTGCATGAATTCATTTACTAAACAAAGAGTTATTTTGCCTGTGAGACTGCAATCAGTGTAGTATCCATGGACGCAGAAGAGAATAAAATGTAATTATACTGTAAAATGATGCTCTGCAGACAAACTGGACATCTTTATGGCCTCCTGGTTTTAGGACCTTGCATTGTGCTCACAGTTTAATAAATGTACTGCTGATGTTGTCCACATGTCCCGCTGATAACTGATCAACACGTAGCTTCAGTGCAGGCCATAAAAACTGATCTGCAAAGCACTGGTTTGCTTCTTGGGTCGGTAACAAGGCATCGTTGGGCAACGAGAGAGTGATGAAGACAGGAAGGAAAAAAAACTGACCACATTCACAAAATGCTGATGATGTGGTATCAAAGAAACATTTTCTGGTTTCAGCTGATGCCAGTCTCTCTTTCTTTGTGCTTTCGGTTTATTTGAGTCAAAGAGCTAGAGCTGTTTTCTGGAAGGACAAAAACCTCCAGGAGCTCTCTCTGCAACACCTGGAACACCGAGCATGGAAGATGTAAAGGCGTTTCCAGAGTCGTGAAAAAGATGAGCCAAGGACACAGAACTTTTAACAAGGGATTCACCACAGTGTTGCTTATCCATTACTTAAAAGAAAGTAATATGAACTCAAAACAATAAAAACAGACTTCAGCAGCAGATTCATATTTTTGGAAAGACTCAGACTCGAGTTTGAATAAAGAAGCTTTTGTGTTTTACAGATATACTGTAAATCGTGGCCACAGCTCATTTCTGAGGCTCTAAGACTTTGGATCTGCATTATTGTGATGTTTGAGAGCAGATTTAGGTCATATTGTCCGAATCATTGCCTTTTATGGAACCCCGTTTCCACTGAGCAGCTCCACTCGGTATGGTTTGGTTCGCTATTTTCAGTGTTTCTATTGTGGAGCCAAACCACACCGCGCCATTTCTGGGCCTCCTTCAGTTATAGGTTTCAGTTGCTACGGTTTGGACGGAGATGCTGGCCTCACACCATACAATCTGTAGATTGGCAGACAGGAAAAAAGGCAGGCGAGCAACAATACGTAACTGTTAAGTTTACATTGGGAAGGAAGATGAGAAAAGGAAGCCCAGAAACAACAACCCGGTCTGGTAAAAGCCAAGCAGAACAAAGCCGAGCTACCAGGTGACCACTGCTGTTATTTGTAGCCACACATTTGTTGTTGGTGCCTCATTTGTTCCTCACACGCAACAAATGTCTAAATACATTTTAAGAAAGAAAATGTGCTTGAGCTTCTTTATAAAATGTTTTTTGGTTGTTTTGTAGATTACCAAAGCTCCCGTTTTTGTAAAGACAAGGATCTGAGGAAAAAGTCTTTGCAAAAACCCTTTTTGGAGCAGAATATCTTATCACTGGTAATCCCACAATGAATAACATGGGCTGAAATATTTTTACTGCACCAAAGAGGCATGTTGTCACAACGTTACCAGCAAAAAAACAACCAAAAAAAAAAGAAGCAAGAATTTGTGTCATGGTGGATGAAATGCCTTGTAGTTCACAGTGGAGCAGCTGACCGGTCCAATATGGCGGCTCCACGGCGCCAACAGGCCATAGCAGTCGATGTGGCGTCTGTTCTTTATCATGTCTATGGTTGGTGGAGAACTACGTCACCACAACAGGAACCTGGTCGAACCCCTGCAGGTCCAGCTGAACTGGGAACGCTGGCCTGAATGAACTGGACCGTTATAACCCTCTGAAGCGCACCGCTCAGTGGAAACAGCAACAACTCCTCTGCAGGGAGGATAATCGGCGGCAGAGCTGAAGCACAGCAGAGAGGAACCAGATTTACAACGTGGCACATAAACCTTTGGCACTGCTTCTTCCTCTCTATAAGCCCTTCAACCATCCATCAGGTCATTTGTGGCTAATTTTAAACATGAACACAGTCCTGGGACAGCAGCAGACCTTAACACTGGTTCGGTAAACTAAAGTTGTAAGATTTAAGTGCCTTGCACAAGGATAGTTTTGTAAGAAAGGGGTTGATCCACTTCTTACATGTCTGCAAATACAAGTTGCTGCTTGGCACTCGGTTGGAAACACTAGCTGTCTGCTCCTTTTCTGTTAGACTAGGAAACAACTGAAGAGCACGGAGAAGAAAAGTAGCACCTAAATAGTTGCCGACAACTGCTGCTAATGTTCACAAGTGCTAGAGGCATTATGAGTGCATCACTGAAATACAAGACCTAACTGATTCAGACCGTTTGATAGGATCAGGCCGGCTGAGGTGCATTAGCGTCGACATGCTGACTCCTCAAAACTAGCATCTCAAAGACGTTTCAGATAGAAAGAATAAATATTTAGAGTAAGAATTGAACAGTGCACTACAAGGCTGTGAACATACTGAAAAATAACATGCAAGACACATTTATAAAGATGCTGTACACAAACGTGTGTGACCACTTAAATGCCATGTGTGACAGTTCAAGTAATGGAGGAGGTGCTGGGGGAAAAGTCCACGATCTGCCGTACATTCAAAGGACAGAAACTAATTCTTACTTAGAGAGAGAAAATCTCGGATTGCACTTTTCAGCAAAGAAAAAGTAAAACATGGGTGTGTCCAGGCTTCTGTCACAAAAAGCCTGGAAACGGTTAGACTGAGTGGTCACATGATCTACGTAAGAACCGTCATGGTTAATAAGAGAAAAGACTAAATAGTACCACTTGTGGTTCAATATGCAAACTCCTCTCAGCTCAGCAGTGTGTGTTCGTGCTGCTCTGCCAGCACCGCGGCCGTGGCACAGCTTGTTCGGCAGGACGTCCCGCTCGGGTCCTCCGCTGTCCTTTCATGCCTCCAGATAAAGTGCAAGGTGTGTTTTCCCTTAAAGGACCCTTTTTCCTTCTGTTCACACCTTTCCACTGATTTGTTTTTTATTTTTGATTAACAAACGCACACTCAGCGGCACGCGCACTCACAAACACACTCAGGTCTGTTCTGTGCCGACAGCAGGAGCTGTCTGTCGGGATCTCCTGGAGGAGGAGGCTCTCGGCAGAGGAAGCATCGGGCAGTGGTGTTGCCAATAAGAGACGATGCGGCACAGGGGGTGGCGACTTGTAGCTCGGCCAGGCCGGGCCGGTCTGACGGGGGACGGGGAGAGCGGGGGTCTGGCTCCCCTTTGGTCCCGTAAAGCACTTGTTTTATGTGAGGGTGCACGCCTGCGCTCCGCTGGACGGGGAGCGCTATCCGACGCCCCGGCTGCTAAGCTACGACTACACAGGTGCAGCACAGGCAGTCAGTTTTTCTGTAAGCCATGCAGTTTAGAGATCGTCCATAGCAACCGGCGGAGAGTTTCCAGCGGCAGGATGATGGAAGACAGGAGGCAAGACGTCACACACGGCACAGAAGAGGGGAAGTAGCTGCTGTTGGCTTTCATTGGTAGAAAGTAACGGACGTCTGGAGGCGTCTGACGGGAGGATGAGGAGACGGAGACGGGACCAGAATCCGGCGGCAAGGAGCTGAACGGATCATTAAAAAATACCCCCCCCCCCCCCCCGGCTCAGCCTTAAGGCAATGCAT
>JAVQJG010220837.1:0-14471 GCA_036024015.1 Craterocephalus amniculus
AATATTACTATAACTCTATACTTAATTTTTTTTACTTTATTTCCCATGTATGAAGCTGTTGTACTTTAACTCAGCTCTTATTAATTAACAACTTGGTCATCCAGTAACAGAAACAGGAACAGGACATCTGCCCATATTTTCCTATTTATCATCCCAGACACTGACGCACATTGCTCGCCATGTAATTGAAAAAAAAAACAAAACATGAAGTTTATCCTTTCAGCACAAATAGACACGAACTCCGTCAGAAACACGAAAATTGCCCACCTTTATTTGTGATAACACGTTACTTAATAAGACCGTAAACTTTGTAAACTGACATTGTGCTTTAAGGCTTTCACAGGTTTATAGCCTACATTCCTAAAAGCATATGACATAAAGTCTGATAATATATCAACGACATGATGCTGAGCAAACATGGAAACAGGCTTTTCCCACTGATAACCCATGGAAGTTCTAACGGTAAACACAAAGTCCCTCCAGCTAACGGGTATGAAAGAAACTTGTGGGCAAAGTCTTCAAAGGAAATATCTTCCCCAATCTCCTCATCTTTTATCGCTCTGTCCTTCATTCTTTGGTAGCACAGACACACAAAAACACGAAAAACTACAGTACGGACTTGAGGACTTTAGTAAGAACAAGCCGCGATTAAGATTAAAAGTTTGGAAACTTTGCGAAGTTGCTCGCGCGAGTCTTCAGCCTACACTGCGGCACACGCACTTTACACAAGCACATTCACACAAAGAGAGGTTCCCAGGCCCAGACGTACCAATAAGCAGCCGATAAAAAAGGCACCATATTCCGTTAAGAACAAAAGAGGATGAGTACCTTAAATGAGTCGGCAGCGCAGGCTACAGGGTGTGGGGTTTCTTCGTTCCTTTGTGAAGCTGCTGAGCTGCTGGCATGATGATGCAGCACTAAGCGCCTCCCACCAAGGGGTGGGTGGGTTTTATTTTAGTTACAGTTTGTTACATTTATTCTTTTTATCCTTTTATCTTAAATATATATATATTAATCATTTATGGTGATATAAATTATACATACATAAACAATAAGCATCCTTTCTTCCCTCTCCTGCCCTCCTCTTTCCAAAACCCTCGTGCAGAGCACTCTCACTCACCCATTCATACACAACCATGTCCCACAACTATTGTTGCTGTTGTCATCATCATTATCATCATCATTCGTGTACATACACACATATACATATGTTTATAAAGAATGTGGACGTTGTGACAGTAACATAATTAAACAGAACATAAGGGAAGAAGGTTGTTATATTTTTTCTAATTATTATTGATAATATATCGTGCTTTTATTTTAAATATAGACTTTGTGGTGTTCAGTTTTAAAGATAAAAACTATACCCAGCATTATTGTCATGCTTAAAGAAGGTTTACATTTTTGTTCAAACATACCCAACATAATATTCATTGGTGTGATTTCAAACATACATCCAGTTTAACAACATGAGGACAAAAATAGAACACATGCATCAAGACCTCCTCTTCCTCCTCATAAAACCTGTAGTAGGGGTTGATTTTGTGTATTTTCAACACATTTAATTTAGTATCAGAGTGAGACTGTCTTTTTCTCCTAAATTCTGAGTCCTATTTAATCTGGTGGGGATAAAAATTGAATTTGTTAATTTCTTCTACCAAATAACTGTCATTCTTTAATGTTAGTTTCATACGTGGCTGAAATGTTACTGATGTTGTCATGATTATTATAATTATTGTTTGGAATCATGTTTTTTAACAACTGCCATACTAAACTTTACGTGTGTCTGCAGAATGTTTGAGCAGGGGCGCCACACTTATTGATTAAGCTCAGTGGAAGAGTACTGACTGTTTTTCTGTTTGAATGATTCTGCAGGTCACCTCACTGATTGAACAGTGCTCGCTGTTTTTGTGATTTCTGTTTTAATGATTAGGATGATCACCCTTGTGCAAGTGACTGTTTCTGCTGAGTAGGTCTGGAAGATATACGACCGGTCTCTAATATGTTGAGAAACAATGTGGGCATCGCATTCGTGTTACAAGCCTGTGTGTTCACATTTTTGCTTCAATTCTTAGAATGTTACCATTCGCTGATCAAGTGCAACTTAAAGTGTGACAATTCTAAGTTGACTCCTAGCATTTCCTTGAAAGTAAAACCTTTAAACTTCTTTTGACTCTGAACTTTCTTTCATGTTAAGAAATAGGGTAACGAACCAATGCCTAAAATACTTATTTTCTGAAAATAATTTCCTGGCAATTATTATTATTATTATTATTATTATCAATTTATATATTTATTTTATCAAAAGACAAGCTCATACAAAGGGGGTTTTAAAATTCTAACTGATTCTCAATTCAGGTTACATCCCATACATTACAAGACACAGATGATCTTTAATCTCCAGGATGCATACAAGACTTAAGACTGAAAGCATATTATACTTCAGGATGCTTTGAAGATTATCAAGCCAGAAGGAGGAATCAAAGGGCAATGCACGTAATCTCACATAATCTCCTATATTGACGTGGAGAAGCAATTGTAAACAATAGAGAAACTGCAAACGATTTGCAGTTCTGAAGGTAGGTAACATTATTAAAGGTCCACACCTAAAGAAAGAGTTTAACCATTCTGGATGTTATATGATTTGGTTAGAACTGTTTTTTTGTTTTACTTTTTATTATTTTACTGCCAGTTCTAACATGGGTCTGCAGGAGCTATGCAAGAGGAGTCTTTAGGGCTAAAATATCTATATCTATGTTTATATCTTCTTGTCAGCTGTTATGCTTCAGTTGTCCAGGCACACAGGTCTCTGCATTTTAATTTTGATAAATCTAATATTTGATTTTTTTGGAGCTGCTCCAACATCTTTATCAACATTTAGAAAGCTTTGAAGTAGGACTTGAAATAAAAGTGCACATTCTAAATGGATTAAAGGTATTTCCTACTGGATCTCTCTTAGGCTCGACCGTGTTTCTCTGTAATGGAGCCTGTTGTTGATGAAAGGGGGCCCCAACAGAAAAAGTTTGGGAAGCTATTTGTACTTGATTTCAGTTGCATCCTCATATTTTTTACTATTAGGATTAAACCTACACCAAACAAAGATTTTGTTCCATCCAACAATATTGAATGAATGAATGAATAAATGAATGAATGAATGAATGGTTCTCAGTAACAATCTTCAACAGGAGTGCAGTCACACACTGTAATCATGTGTATTAAACTAACAGAAAATTTGTATGTACTTACACAGCCCACATCCTCCAGTTTTAATAAAGTTAAGTACCCAGTCAGTAGACCAGTGGACTCCAGTTTCCATATGGAAGGCAACAGGTTTTTCCATGCTGCTTCTGCCTGCTCTTTCCTTACTTTTTTTTTTTTTTTTGCAAAAGAGATAAAAACCTCCTTTGGACTGCACTTTTTAGATTAACAATCAGTCTGGAACACTGCAAAATGCCTCAGTGGACCACTGTAAGTAAACAGATCATTTCTAAAAACAGCCATTTTGTATAAATGGGATACTTTATGTATATTTTCATCTAAATCCTAATCAGAACATAAACATTTCCACGCCTCCATCACTGCTGGGAAAGAACATTTCTGTCTTTCTGGTTCAATACTTTGTGCAATCATGTTGCTGCATGCAGGAATAATTCCTCAATGGTGTTGAAGGATGGAGAGTTGGCTCAAAAGAAAAATGATACCATCCTGGGATGGAGCTGTAGCTGCTCTGTGACTGAAAGCAGACAGTGAAAAACCCCATTGTTCCAGATAGCTGGCACAAAGCTTTCACAGTGACTGGCAAGGAATAAAAACAGGTTGTCCAAGTTGTGAGTTACTGGTAATGTGTGTGTACACGCATAGGAATAGACATACATACATACATTATACAGACATACTGTAGCAGTACCTGTTGACTGAGTAACAAGTAACACTGAGGACTTGATAATTCAGCCACAACACAGAAGTAAGCAATCAAAAGGAATCGATTTATTAAACAAAAGTTGGAGAATGGTGGTTGGCAGAGGACTGTGGGGGGGCAGCCTGATCAAGGGGGAGGAGGTGTAGACCTTGAAAAGAAACTCTGCAGCACCAGGCTAGGACCCACAACCAGTCAATAAACAGACAACGGTCAAACACAGGAAGGCATGTGGCAGGATTGAATGATCTACTGCTTGACTTGGATGGCAGCAGTTGAATTTGTCAAATAGATTTCTGACAGAGATCAAGATTCACTGGCCAGCAAGAGTGTGTGGCATAGTGATGGAGGAGGAGGGAGACATAGACCAGCAGAGAACACTGAGGTAACAGATAAAGTATACATTCTGTTCATTAGATACATTTTATGTTTATACAAAAGACTTATAAAAAGTAATGAAAAACCTATATTGTGTCCCTACTTACTTTACATCTGAAAGCAGTGGGTGGAGAGGAGAATCCCAAAATGCAGCTACAGGTTGCTGGCCAAGCAAACATGTGGCCGAGGCGCGTGGCGTAGCTGGAAGTGTGGTGGAGGAAATCTGGGATGAACTGCTACAAATCCATGAAGTGATGAGAGGATTGTGTGGTCTTTCACTGGAAATCTCTAGCTCATTCAGATAAATTGTTAAAAAAAAATCTTGCTTACTGTTGTCTGTCAAACACCGCTTGAATGTTCAGTAGACCTCTTGATTGTCAAACTTCTCAGCCTACCTGTCGTCCAATTCCAGCTGGAAAGAGCCGGTTGCCAGAACCTGCGAACGGTCTCAAGCTGCAGATGCTGCACGGATCTTCCCTCTCTCTGAAAATTCACCATCCTGTTCCGTTTAGCAGTGCCAGCACATCCACTGGACACAAGCATCACTGTGGTATTCATGTTTGCTCAGGAGTTACACTAATTGCCACACACCCTGTCCCGCTTGATGTACCAATAAGTGCCATTGGTATATAATTTGAAGCTGCAAGTATGAACACACGGTGCTGCAACTGTTGCTTATTGAATACATGGTTCAATCGAGGAACACATCAACAGCTCCACAAGTCTGATTTGAATAGCTAAATGCACAATATGAATATGGCTGAAATTTGCCATCTCACCTGTGGTGCTGCCTGATTCCCGTCTCCAAAGTGTTTGCACACAGGGATCAGTTTGCATACAGGTGTGCACCTTCTCCCACCAAGTTTGTTTTTGTAAATCACAACCTTTGCTTAAAAAGGTGGCTCACGCTGCTTTCAGGCCTTGTTTTGTGCATTAGCAACGTCTACAAGCGAGATAAATCAACTGTGATTTATTTTCAAGGTGATAATAGGCTGACTGTTTGATTCCCTTAATGTGTTTTCCAAAATTTAACTCCATCGCTACACATACATTTCTAGCCTGTTTGGTGGTTTTTGGTTCCCTGGCTAACGCGACATCAGTGCGAGCATTGGTCTGGCCAAGACCTTGAGGACCACAGTTTCTCAGAAGGGATGGTTGACCCGCCTCCCTCAACTGCTGCTGTTCGCCATTGGTCTAAGCTTAAACCACTCACAGCACTCTTTCCTCTGACGTATGTGTATCCACAGGGCTAACAGGTAGTCAGACTCTTACTGTGCTTCACACCAAGAGCGACAAAGCTGTAAAATCGCCGGAGGACAGGAGCGACAAAAGCGACGAGTGACAAAAGTTGAGCGACTAGAGCGACTAAACAGAGTTTAAAACAGTTAAACTTTATGCAAATTGGCTATGACGCGTTTTGGCTGTAAATCACTGACAACCAATCGGAATACAGACGTTGTTCACTTTCGGAGCCCCCAGAAACTGAACGCAGGAATGCAGCACAATATCCCGTCATCCATAATAAACGACGATGATCAGCGCGTTTATGGGAGCTATTTATATTTAATACCTGCGTTCTATACTGTTTGTTTTGAGAGGGAATGGTTTTAATTTGCTCGCCATACCGCCAACTTAAGCAATAGTAAAAAAAAGAAAAAGAAAAAGAAAAAAGCACTTAGCACGATCTTAGCACTTGACATAACTACATCGATGACCAGCAGTCCACCTGGTCATGCTGTATCCTACTCCTTGAATTTATGCTTGTGTTCTCTCAAAGGTACGTCGCTCTGGATAAAAGCGTCTGCTAAATGACGGTAGTAGTAGTATGTAGCCATCCTTAACCTAAACAATTTTTAGACATTTAAAATATACCTATTGATGATAATAATAATAATCGACAAGCCGTATTTCCATTTTTTCTCGTCAGTTAGTTTGAGAGCGAGGGAGTAATGAGTGAAGATCTGCAGATGCAGATCATGTAGTAGGCTACTCATCTAGGCTACAACTTGACATGATTTTACAGCTTTAGTCGCTCTTGGTCTGAACGCACGGTTGCCGAAGCAGGTCGGGAGCAAGGTGAAAACGTCTTTCCCGCCAATAAATGTCTCCAGGGCTACTCGTTGCTCACATTTCAACAGTGTTGAG
The DNA here is from genome assembly GCA_036024015.1 of Craterocephalus amniculus. Taxonomy (NCBI): domain Eukaryota; kingdom Metazoa; phylum Chordata; class Actinopteri; order Atheriniformes; family Atherinidae; genus Craterocephalus; species Craterocephalus amniculus. The sequence goes on from JAVQJG010220837.1 coordinate 6,440, forward strand.
GCGCTGTCTGTCGCATCACTGCATTGAGCATGCCTATTTGGACAAGCTCTAAATTGATTGGCTCCCAATTTTTTGGGGAGATTGGAAATCTGTTGAATAGCCCTCTTGACCAGACTATATGGAGCTCGTGAAATATAGTGGGTGGGAACTGGCTAGGTTTTTTGGTGAATATTATGAAGCTTAGTGGTGATCTTTAAGAATTTCCTTGGCTCTAAAGACAATCACCTCAGCTTTGTTTTTGTTCAGTTGAAGAAAGTTCAGACTGATCCAGTCAGTCATCACCTAAATTATTTACCAAGAGCATGTAGTGGGCCTTGGTTTCCTGGTGACATTGTAATAAAGTCTGTGTGCCGCCTGCTATGTTAACTAAATGTGCTGTGCTTTTTGACCATGTTAAACCGAAGCAGCACCTAATTGCCACAAAGGATTGCTCAGCAAAATATTAGCTTATGAGTAAAGTGACATATTGTATATCAATTTCTCATCATTTTTGCTTATTTTTTTTAAATGCTTCTTTTGACCCACAACTCAAAAACAATGTACTGATTTTCAGTTTGTTTTTACATATATTATTTTTGCCAGTTTCAGCTTATTTCAGTGACAACTGATTTTTTCCTTCTTTGATGGAAGGATATGGATACTTTCACAGACAAAGTTATAAATCTTGTCTGCTCAGATGTAAAGTTACCTACAGTACTGGTACAAAGAACATTGTCTCCAAGTATGTTTTGAATCGGTTTAGTACAGTGCCAGAGGCCCACCAAGTTCTCCAGTTGTTTGAGATCTATAAGGTGGTCGTCTGTATCAAATGGAGCACTGAGTAGTCCAGTAAAACATTTTTTCATCATCTGCATTCAAACGCATCAGTAATCAGTATTCTCAGTGCCATAATGCTTCCAGAATGAGCATTGTGGCTGTTTCACGTGTGTCAGTAAAGAAACCGACAGAGGTAGAAATGGTTCAGACTTTACTTTTTATTCATCTATGACGACAGCACAATATTCAAGAGGTTAGAAGCAGAATTTTTTGTTAGTCGCAGCTTCAAGTTAAGGCAGATGTTTTCAAAATCTGAGACAAAAGACCCCCCATTTGATAAAGATTGGCATAAACACTTTACTCAACCTGCTTCTTTGCTTAGTTTTTCCAAATTCCTGTATACCAATGGAATCTTAAGTATGTTTGATTTAATACATACTTAGTGCAAGAGCCGAGATTACCAAATAATGCTGATTGAACTATCAAGTCTTTTCTGGATACATAGATTTATCACAAGCTGTATTTATCAGTTTCTTTTAGGACAAAAACAGTCAAATTTCTTTAAAAACTAAATGTACTTTCCATTTTCTATTACATTACGTTTTTTTACATTAAATTTTTTTTTTTTTATAATGTAATACTGGCTCCCTTCCATCTACTGGTATTCCATGGAAAGGCCTGCCTCACACTTTGAATTGTACACGCTTGGATTTTGGGGGTTTCGAACGAAAGCACTACACTGAATGCAGGCTTAACACATCCCACCACAACTTTTACATGAAATATGACACCCCAGTACTAAGCTCTGTTCGACAATACTCATAGTAATATGCAAGTATTAGGCATTACACGGACAATTTAAGGCAAAATTCCACACTTGGGGTGTTAGGAAAATAAAAATGTTAAGTAAATTTTTGTTTAATTAAAAAGTAAATGCTCCAAAGCAGACTTAGTCTATATGCATGCAGAATCAGACACATAAAAAGGACAGCAAAAGCAAAAACCCAACAAATTCAAATAGAAAATGTGCATAACTGGCTAAAAAAACATCCAATAAAAAACTGAAAAAAACCCACTGAAGTTGTTCTATCCTCTGCATCACAGATAAACAGGATGGACTGAGAAAAGTTAGAAGCTGGTTTATTAGGTACAGGGCATAAAATGACTTTAGAGACTACAATAGCTATCTTTATCTTAATAAGCCACAAACTTCCTTCAAGAACAACAAGTATTTGTTCTATTGTTCCTTTCTTAAACTTCCCAGAACATCTTATGAAGAACTGTTATGAGAAAAAAAAGAGGCAGGAAATAGACTAGTACCTTTTACAGTGTGTCATTGTGTTCATTGTGTATTGTACTGGTCGGAATGGCAAAACAATCATAGTTTAGCAATTATTGACTTTTACATTTGCTTTTTTCAAATGTTACAATGATATTTCATTTATATGAAAGATGACAATGCCTTAACTTTCACTGAACTAAACCTCAACAACGATATGGTTTACAGTTAGACTGCAGCTGAAGGCACAATGACAAGCAGCAAGAATCATAACTCAAAGAGCTTCTTCCCTTTATAATGTGGGTTTTATGATTTATCAAGTACAATCTTGAGATGAATACGGCAGGGTGTAGCCTACTAAGCCAGCAAGGTACAGAGAGAAGCAGTAAATTACTGAGAAATAATGGGGAACATGTGTGAAGTCCTTAAAAATTCCTTGAAGAGATAAAAAAAAAACCAAACAAAATAATAGCAAAAGAAACAACATAAAAATAACACTTAGAAATTAATTTCAGAGAAAGTTTCTAAATTCCGATTTACATTTTCATGAACTCTCAAGTTACCCGGGAAAACATTTTCAAGTGGTCTTTACCCACATGTAACAATAAACTACAGACAACAAAAAAAAAAACACACAGGTAGAATCCGGAGTATTGTTTGTATGTAAACATTATTTGCCCGCAGGACGTCAGTTCCTTATATTTCCTGACTGTCTTTTTCTGTTTTCATCTTCTACTTGCTTTGAGTCACGTGTTATCTTTTTGCTTTAGTCCAGAAAGTTGTACAATGCGCTAAAAATAAAGTCAGGTGGCAGTAGGGCCACTGGTTTAAACAAATAGCATCTCTTTGTTGGTAAACAATACTTTAAATATTGTAAGGACTTCAAGTTATCACACAATGGCACACTTTCACTCTACTTTTAGAAAACAATAAAAAGTGACCAACAAAATGTTAAGGCAAAGACAAGATTACAGCATCTCCGTAAAGAAAACAGTCTAAACAATTTAGCTATTAGACCCAAAAAAAGGAAAACTACTTGGGTATTAAGTATAGATATGGCAGATATACATTATGATGCTACTGTATGTAGGTGTTAGTATCAGAGTACTTCCCTGGTAAAGCATCACATCATCCTAACCGGAGGTAGAATCTGAGAATCACTGAGATAAGCTTAATTCATCATGCCTGATGAGGTCCTAGGAAATGCATTGAGGTTTTTCGGAGCACAGTGAATTGATGTATTGCTATGTTAACAAAAATATGGACAATAACAAAAAGGTAAAAATGCTCATTCTGGGCTGTATTTCCTCAATTATGTTTGCAACCTCCCCCAATATAAGCCCATTCTATATGTAGCATAGTGGATACATGAAGAAAAAGCAACATTCCTCTAACTTGATGATTTGATGCAGGAAAAGTGAGATCAGAGCTAAAAAGCAATCTGTTCTCAGCTAAGTGTTTACAGGATGACGCAGCAGCAGGTTGCTGGATAGTTGGCACTGACTTTGTTCTCATTTCCGTAAACGTAGTAGACATGTGCGTCACCTTTCCACTTGTAGTTTACCTTTGTGATGGGGATTAATTCCACAGTCTGCCGCTGAGAACAACAGAGACAAAGTTATTTTGATTAAAAAGTGCCAGGAATTCTGGAAAACTTTATGTTTAGCACAAAGCAAGACATGTTAGCTTAGCGCAGAGAGAGACAGCTGGATTTCATTGTATATCCCAAGTGGTGACAGAAATTCTTTGACAGGTTCAGGGGTTTATGTTTGAAACGTCTAAAACAAAAGAGTTTGAAAATAAACAGACAAAACATTTACAAAGAAAGAAAGAGGGCATAACTATCAGCCTCTGCAATTAGCATGTGAGCTGCACTCATCTTGCACTGCGGGTTCTTTGAGTGTTTATACACAAACTCATACCGATATTGAAACCGTTGTACTTTTCTGAAGTTTCTGTTAGCACTGTTATCTTCAAGAGAAACTGATATATATCCAATCCTCACCTCACTGTTTCACTCCTCTAAACAAACTAACATAACAGCTGTGATGTTTCATGTATTACATTTCAAAACTAATTTTTCCAAGGACACTTCTTTCTAGTAGCTTGGAATAACTTTGAACATCTCTTAAAGTGTTACTTAAACTTTTTGGACTTATTTCAAACTATAGCCTATTTATATTATTTACTTTTGAAACCATTTTACTCTTTAGCCTTCATCATTTATCTTTTAGCTGAAAATGTTATGGTTTCCTGCACATGCTATGTAATTATAAGCACTTGACCTGAAGACAAAGGAGGGCCCAGCGGGGTAACTGGCTCTCAAAAACAAACAACCAATTTCTAACACGTATTTTGTGTAAACTGGCCTTTAGCCTCAGGTGACCAAGTGCAGGTAAATGCAGCATGTTATGAATTTTATTTCTGTTTGGTATTCTAGATCAACACTTGTTCTTTATACCATGCACAGTACAACACTTGTTAAACACCATGTTCTTTACTTTAATGTAGTATTCATTTAGCATCATCCTGCAACCTGCCTATGTGGGTGATAATATGTCTGTCCAAACTACAGCTTATGAAGAGGTGGTAAAAGTCATATAACCACCAGATGTGACCCCTGTGCAAAGTTAGACAGCCAATAATGCTGAAGAAACACTGCTAAAATATGTCACAATTCTATCCCATTATCAGGTAAGGATCAAGTACAGTAGCTGCAGTCACCTGCCACACCGGTGGCATCACTCATCATTAGTCATTTCTTCATCCTGACCCCAGTGCCTTTAAATGTCGACTCTAGTTGTAATGATCACTTCATAATTTCCCAAACTATAGACCCTTATTTTAAAAAAAACGTGTCATTTACACATACCAACCGTATCCCGGTGTGTCCCCCTCCCTGGCCCACTCATCAAAAATGTTCTTGAATCATTCCTGACCGAAAATATGTATTTTATTAATAATGTTTCAGTTTCCATAGCTTCTCTTTCTAGTGACACAACTCATGTCTGTTCTTTGATATTAAATTACATTTAACTTATTTCTAGAACGCTGGACCTGTTTTTCCCTCTAACATGGATCTTTGCCTGCTTTACTCAGTTAGTTCCAGCAGCACATTATCCTGATCACACTGCAGTGATCTGTTAACTAATTTCCTCTCCAAGTAATCACATTCACTTGTAAATGCAGCTTACATAAAAGCACTGTCTTTGGAAGTGTTGAGCTTGTCTAAAAGGACCTGGCAATCATAGAACTAGTCAGTACTGGTTAACAATAACCATGATTCCTTATGTTGTCTTGACCAACCTGCTGCAGGATCCTGGAGGTTTGAGCGTATTTGGATTGATGCTCCCTGAGAAGACGCTCAGATGCCTCGGCGATGGATTGGTTTGGGAACCCGAGAAGCGGGTAGACCTGTAAGGAGACAGCAAAACATTTTTAGTCAGTGAAAGATTTTTCAATGATATATGCGTTTAATTTATTATGTGCATACTATTATTTTTATTTAATCTCTTAATGATGGCTGTGTGTGCGTACCAGGTACTGGCTGTTCTTGAACAGCTCTTTGCCGCTTACTGAGCGCAGATCATCAATCTTCAGACCGGAGTTCTGCTCCACCACATGGTCTTCCACCTGGTTTTTCCTTAACAATAAGAGACACGTTCATAAACATTTAAATTTGGTCTTTAATATTCATTAGAGAACACTGAGGCATCATCCACAGCCATAACTACTCTCTATATAACAGTCTCTACTTTTATCAACGTAACTGAATTATGACTCTCTTGACAAGGCATTCATTAGGATTTTTAAGAAAATAGTATATTGCAGATTTAGATGGTTTCAGAGGTTTCCTAACCTACAATGGATAGATAACCTGTCCAGGATGTTTGCTGCCTCTTTCTGAAAGCAGCTGGGTGTGTTGGAATAAGTGAGAATAGACAATGAATGGATGGATGGATAGATGCTTCCCTGCTTCAGCTCACCTGGCACAACCTGATGCAGGCTTGTTTAGAACGTGGGTTCTAAAACACTGAGGACGACCATTTCACCTGAATGAGACCCTTTCAAAAGATTCACACAAACTGTCACCCACTCTTAAGAAAACCCAGACTCTCCTTAAAGCTTTGGTGTTCTAAATAATCCCTTGAACCTCCCTACAAACTCTGGGAAACACTCGAGGACCCAATATAATGTTTTAAAGAACCCATAAAAAGCCAATTTAATTTGTTTCTGGGAAGTGGACACAGTTGTAGGGCTGTATGATAACTTACCACTCCACTTTCACTTTGATGTATGTCAGCAGTTGACGTTTTCCCTTACAGGTGTCACATTCCTTCGTTCCACGAGCGTTACACACTGTACACCTTGAAAACACAAATACACACACAATCACAATTGTGTGACGTGCCTCAGATTCTTAAGCAGTCTAATTACATCCAAAGATGGTAATTAAAAAAAATAAAAAATTCAGGTCACTATTTTTCCCCCAGTCTACCGTGTTTTAAAATAATGTTGAAATAGTTTAATTATTGCACTTTGGCTCACTCTTGTGGTGTATTCTGAGACAAGCTGGTATTTATGCATTAAACTGATAAGGAAGGGCCCAAATTCACAAATATCTCACTTGATTACTTAAGCTAGGAACCAAACTATTATGTACGTAGAGACATAATATAGGCCTACTACCATGATGCATTTAGAAGAGAGAAGAGAATTGCAACCCTATAAACATATTTGGTCAAATATGGTGCGTTTTCTAACTCCTATCAAGAAATAACTTCATTTTGATTTCTTTTAACCATGTTAAATCCAGAGGATTTGAATTCCCTTGGATGCCACGTTTATTAGTCCATGGGCCAGAGCCCAAAATTTTTCAAGTTGGCACCAGTCATGGTGACGAAACTTACAATATGATTTCTGAAGAGATCCATGTCTGTAGTTGATATTTTGGTATAACCCTTCCTGACTGGGAGCTGTATAGTTATCAGCTCATAAAGTTCCCCACCCCACCTTAGGAAATGACATCTAGAAGCTGGTGCATGTCTGGATTTAGACTAAGGTATAGGACAACTGTCAATGTTTAATAATTGTGTCTATGGTATCATTTCAAAGAGGGTCTTTTCAGATTTCAGTTGTGAATCTCTCTGACCAATAGAGGCTACTGTAGCCCTTTCAACAACATTTTCTTTTATCATTTTTAAACAAATTCCCCTAAAATATATACTATATTTTTGCCCTGTGTCATCAGAGAACAACAGGATACAAAATATAATACCTGGAATACTCCCAGGACCATTAGGATTCAGGAAATGTATAATATGCCTATATTCTTATATTGTCAGGGGTGACAAAGTTAAACTAGATGATCAACTTTCAGCGGGTTGCAAACTGTAACATGATAGCCATTAGGCTAATGTCACATACTGGTCTTTATTGTGCAAATACAGGACATGAATAAGATAAGAAGCCGGGTGAGCTTAATAAACAACATTGAACCCATTTATTGAACATTTTTACATTATGGCTACATATGGTTAACAAAATTAACAGCAGTATCACCACCTGGTTTCTGGGCCAACCACACCCCATGGGTTCCTGTTTATTTACTGAGAAAGTTAAATGTTTACTGGATCAGAACCCTTGTGTTGGAGCTGTGTTTTTAGATTTCAAAGTGGCATCTGACACAGTGAACCACCAAACACTCGACTAAACTTACATTTTCCTTTTTTTAAATGGATGTCTGGTTCTGGTTCGAGTCATATGTGACAAATAGAACATAATGTGTCAGCATAGATGGTGTCAAGTCCTCTTACCACAACTGTATAGTCGGTGTCTCAGTGAAATTTAGCTCAGGTCAAATTGCAATATCAGATAAACTTAAAGTTGGTCAAAATCTGGGTGTATGTGTGGAAACACATACACAGACATACACACCCATACATATATATATATATATATATATATATATATATAAAGATATAAAGAGATAGTAAA
>JAVQJG010220839.1:0-12719 GCA_036024015.1 Craterocephalus amniculus
GTTGTTCCATAAAAGTTCTGTGTGAGAATTATTATTAACCACGTTATTTGAGATGCAACGCTGGTGGACTTTAACGGACTTGGGAACAAGTCAAGAACAGAAAATAAAACTTAATTTGAAAGTGGTCAGTGAGGTTTTATTTCCTAATTAAAATATTGCATCTCTTTCCGAAATCGTCTCCCCCTAAAGCTCTTTGTGTGATCAGCGCACCGAGGTGGACAGGAATTTTTTCTTTCTCTTCTTCTTTTTTTTTTCCAAGGTGAACAGGATGGGCAGGACGGTTTCTAAGAGATCTGATTGGTCAAGAGGATGGCGCTACCTCTCGTTGATCTCTTATTTAGAACTTAACCTGGTCCGGACCAGGTTAGGCGTTCAGCATAAGTTACCGGGGTGATATACCCCGATCAGAAGTGAACCAGCATCGTAGGACTCAAAACCCCGGGTTGAACCTGAAGTTACCTCGATAAGAGAAAATCCTGCTTCGTAGTACAGGCCCCTGGACTCTCAGGATGTTATATCTGCACCAAATTAGTTGTGAGGTAATGAGTAAACCTGAAGAACTACTGAGGCGAGGCAGAGGGAACCCCCCCCTTTTCTTCTGTTGTTCAGTTTTCTGACAACAAACCAATCTTTCATAAAGATAATAGCAAACATTTCCTCCTTGCTTGAATCATGATTCAGATTTTTCATTTCTAGGTTCTGTGGTTGTTATTTTAAAATGACCCCTGCAGCAGGCGTTAATCTCATGACAGTTCATGCATCTTTTCCAGTGAACCTCCTAAAGCAGCTTTTCTCTAAAAATTCCTTCTTTGGTGCAGCTGTTGTTGGGTATGTTGGTCAGCACAGTTCAAAGCCGCCATCTTTCAGTATCTAACGCAGTCAGACGGTTAATGTGTTCACATTTTTTGTCACTGTTCTTGCAGTCTTGTGGGATTTGGTTAAAGAGTTTCTCTTTTGCGGTGTCCGCTGCCAAGTGTTTAACCAAGTGGAAAAAATACTTAGTGTGCATCTATAGGCGAATAAATCAGCCGCTCCATTATCCTCGCTCAGGAATCTTTAAGGCTGTGGTGTTTATCTCATAGAGACATCTCCAATGCGTTTATTTATTTTTGTCCAGTGGACCTTAAGCATCAACATCTCAAGAATCTCTTGACTTAAGGCCTCATATTTTTCTCCATAATTACATAAAATCACACCCAGTTAAAAAGACTCGGACAGCTGGCTCGCTGAAGTTGGCCAACTTCAGCTTCAGCTGTGTGACTTCTCTCCTCTTGAAGGTCTTTCGTCTCACAGTATTCAGCCCTGTTTCCTGTAAGCTGACATGTTCACTCCAAGGGTTGGTTGGAGGATTACGGCTTAAGGATTTTAAGGATGACACTAAAATGAAATCCAACTGCGATAGAAAGCTGCTGTAACAAGAAGTGACAAGACATTTTCTCTGCCTGATGTGACCTAATATTTAATGTCTTATAGATTATATCTGTAAAGGAATAAGCTGAGGCATCACTGTCAGCTATTATTTGTGAAATATAAGTATACACTCTCAAAGAAAAAGTACATAATTGTACGATATAAAATCTTGTACCTCGCTGACCCTTATTGTACCTTAATTTGAAATAGGAAAAATGTCAGTCTACCATCAAAGAGCACAAGAGCAATAATGTATTTTTCTATCATCACATCATTACAGGCCACTGAAGACAAAGTGGGATTCAGTCTTTTCTCTTGACACTTCCAAATGTGGTCTGGAAAAACTCAGGGGTGTCCAGGAGGGCTGCAGTCCTGCAGGTTTTCAGTGTGTCCCTGCTCCAACACACCAGGGAAACACTGAAAACCTGCAGGACAGCCCTGCCTGGAATATGACCTGAACTACAGCCTCCCCCCTAACATAGAGATTTTTCTTTCCTTCTGACTCACTCCTAATATTGTACCCAAACATTCAGGATGAAACAGTAAATAAAAGTACCATTTACTACTTGGGAACATAGTAAACATATATACAGTACCTATTCACTCCAGTGGGAAAGTGTGTCCAAACTTTTGCCTGGTATAAATGGATATACAAAAGCAACAAATAAGGGTTAATCAATTCTGGCTCTAGTTAACAATACCAAGCAGATCTAAATATGGAAGTAAAATTTAAAAAAGTAGAAGCAGAGAGCGCAGACCTCCGCCAAGACAGTGACTTTTTGTCCTTTTTTTGCCAGTGATTGTGGGCATTATTTTTAGATAGAAGCTCTTAAAGCAAATCTCTATATCCCTGTAATAAAAATCCTTTTAAAAGATCCAGACAGTGATCCGGATCACTTCTTCCTTATTTCATTGCCGATATTTCCTGAAAAAATAACTTCTTGATGTAGCTCACATAGGTAGGCAGACATGCGGACAGGCAGACAGACAGACAGACGCTACCAGGTAAAGGAATTGAGCAGAAATACTTGACAGGGTTTTCTCTTCATGTTTGTCCTTTCAAACAGCCAAAGGGATTAAGATACTTGTCCTCGCCTCTGCCCGCTCTAAGCTGTAACACCCGTTCTCGTCACATGACTGTCGGCCATGTTGGAGCGTGTGTTTAAGCTGTCACTTCCCGGGATTCCTCCTGTCTTAGTTTCCTTCCTCATTTGTTAAACTTCATTCCATTGCTGCTGATTGCCTTCCCTACCTGCAGCAAGCCTCCTGTCTCCTTCCCACATCTCTTGTTTGCCACGTATGCATTCAGATGGAATCGCTGCAGGCTAAACGCCCATCTGTCCGGCAGAGATGGACACTCAGCCTGTCCTCTCGTTACCATGATTGCCTGTAATGACACACTCCACACTGTCCCAGTTCCCCAATTATTTCTCTGCCGGTCTTTTTTTCTCATGGCAGCGGTTTGATGGCCTCCCAGAAGGAGAGAGATGCGCACAGAGCAGCAGACGATGTTATGCAGCTCAGCCAGACTTGTGTTCAAAGGGCAGGAAGTGGCTGATGATGTGCGGCTCGATTTTTGGTTTTACTCTTTTCTGTGACTGGAGTGTCAGCTTTACATCACAATAGGTTTAGTTGCAGGATTTCTTTAAAACAGAGCAGTCTAAGGTAACTGTACACTGGAGAGGGAAGTTTGTGATTTGGAAAAGATTTGCTGATAGGTGAAAAAAGTATATGGATGATCCCCAAGAAACGAATCACAGTGTGTGATTGGGCATCTTTTTCTTGACTTACACCTAAACCAGCCTGAACACAAGCGGTTTCTAAGACTGCAGTCATACTGAAATCATAATGGAAAACATGCTCATCTTCAATTGTACTTTAATACTCATCTTTAAAAGATGCTTGAAGTTTGCCGGCATCTGTACCCGTGTCATGTTTTACCCAAACATCAATCCATTGCCAGAAGCTGAGTACTGGAGTAAAAAACGGCTAACAGAGAAACAACAAGCCCAAAAAAAATATGCTCACAGCCAGACCTGAACACATTTTTTATTCATTAAAAGAACAGAGAGAGCGAGGGAGAGAGAGAGAGAGAGACTTTTAGGCCACCCAGCTGCTGAGGTCCAGGCCTCTGGTTGCTATGAAAACAACTTGGCTGCTATAAAGAGAGCATAAAAACAGGACGTAGAGGTAAAATTCATCCCATTCATCTAATTTTTGCTGATATGAGTGATAATACAGAGGTAAATGTGACTGAAAAGCCAAAATATTCCTAATTTCAGAATGACTCTGTGACACAAAAATATTACCGACACTTGTATTAAGTTTATAATTTTTTATTTTATACTGTTGAGTCTATTGACTCTACACTAAGTCCCACACCCCTTAGTTACAGTTGCTAGGATTGGCACGTTTTTATTTCTGGAAAGATATACCGTTCCTAACGTATGACTGATCAGTGGTGGTTTAGATATTGGAATGTATTGGAAAATGAAGTCTCCTATAGTGTTTTGTTATTAATGTGTCTGCTTTCTTGTAATTAATTAACTGTTTCTCTCTTCTCTGTGTTGCTTTAGCTATTTTCATTCTTTATGGATCCTCAGAATTGTTTTTCCATCTCTTGGTTTTGTCTGAGCTATACTGGTGAACTACACTGACCAATGAGTTACAGTTTTTACATGTAAGAGCAGGGAATACTAACTGTCACCTAACAAAACAACTATGAGGGGACAAAATATCTTTTTTTTGTTTGTAGACATTTAAAAAAAAAATTTCAAACCTAACAAGTATTAATATTGTAAATTCCGAGAATTTTTAAGAACCTGGACCAGATGAGTCGGGCCGGCTTGTCACTCCAGCAAAGCGTTTCTGTGGGGGAGATTATTAAAGCAAATACATTAAAAAAAAGTAATCGCAGTCCTGTCATTACATCTGTATGAAGAAGCGTCAGCTTTTAAAATGTGATACTTGGGCGCGACCCACATCGTTAATGCTATTTCCCTTATACATAAGTCTTAAATCAATGACATAAGGCAGCATTATTACTCACAGATGGTGCCTGCTTGTGTTTAATTTAGAAGGTAGCGTCAGCAATGACTGAGAATTAGTTGAATTTGGTTAATGACTTCCTGTATAAATCTATGAGTTAAATGGCAACATGGGTGTGTACGGTAAGTGAGACCTAAACTTCTGGTAAACAGTTGATCTTAAGCTGCTCTCTCTTAGCTTTAGTCAAGATTCACCCCAGGACGCAGCTCGCTCGTCGCTGGCTGATTAGTGTTCATGCTCTGCCTGTCAATCAAAATCACAACCCTGGTCTCCAAATGTGCGACTGTGAATCTCATGCTGCTAAAGCTGGAAAAATCAAGATTGTTGGGTTGTCCCAATTTCTGCCAACCAATGGTGGCAAACAACCAATGAACTTAGTCTTATAGGATCTTCCTGCAGTCTGAGGTGTGTTTAGACTGAATTTGTCGCGAAAATCGGCTCCAAGCTTTCTTTTTCTACTTTTTTCATTTATTTATCTATGACCAAATATTTTTACGTGTGTGATGAAAGTCTTCTGAGTTGTTGCTCTGTGGATTGTGATGTGAAACTGAATGTAGCTCATCCAGAGAGCGAGCCAACCGGGGAACGAGGACGCAGGCACTGGGTCCGCTCTTTTATCGTCAGCTGGACCACAACCTGGGGAGCCATGATGATGAGTGGCGGAGGAGGAGTTTACTTCTTAAGTGGAGGGGGCAGGTTTGCTTGTTGGAAGTAGGGATGGAGAGATACACCAGTTTGATTCGCTGGTCCGGTTCAGACGATGTGACTACACCGGTAGCCTCCGTGTGCGTCAGATACAGTTGCTGGGTAAATGTAACTTTCTTAGCATCTGTGTTGCTAAAACTCATGGTTACATCGATTATCAGAAAGTTTGTGTCCTCAGAACCCGTGTTTTCGAGACTCCTTGAATGCATCATCACTATCTTTAAGCATTTTGTTTTTTAGACATACAGGGCCCAGATGCAGTTAGTTGAGCAAACATGGAGTGAAGCGAGACAGCAAGCAAGAGGAGATATTCAGCTGAAGTCACTGAAGTCACTGAAGTCACTGAAGTCACGTCAAAAGTTTGGCAATCTTCTGATTTATTAAGGAGAAAGATAGAAAACTCAGCCGGTAGTCAGGCAGTAGTCTATGCACTGCACTATGATGAAGCAATTTGCACAGTGCATATCAGTGATGCTGGGAAATGTTGTTTGTTTCTAATTCTGTGTGTATTAGAAATAAAATAAAATGATGACTTGCATCTTCATTGGATTTATAGGTTTGCTTCATAAAAAATAAGTTAAAAACATCCTTTATACAGAAAGAGAGGACAAAATAACTGGGTTGTTTAACAACCAGTTGTGGGCTTCAAAATTCATTGTAATATGTAGAATAGAATCATGAATTGTATATATATATATGAACCTGAGGAGCCAGAAATGGCCCCATGTGGAGGGAAGGGTTGGCTTCTTTCAGTAAAATATTACCAAACCTCATTGGGCAGTGACTTAGGTAGAAAAGCAAGCCATCCAATGACTGGAAGGTTGCTGGTTTAAATCCAGCTCCCCCCGTTGCCCTCTTGGGTAAGAAACTTCCCCTTTCTTTCCAGCGTCGCCCCGTTCGCGAATTGGCTGCCTCGTTTCCGTCAGTCTGTTCCAGGTTAGCCAAGGCGACATAAGAAGCTCATCACCACTAATATGAATGAGGAGTGAATGAATAATCAATTAATTGTAAAGTGCTATAAATCTAATCCATTATGAAGACTGTGGTAAAAGAATCAACATTCTAACCCAAACACGCAGAAAATAATAAGAATATTTGGCAGAATATGAAACCTACAAATAAGACAAGGAAGGCCTCAACGTGTCCCCCACACAGGAAGTGAGCAAACGTCTGTTTTCTTGTGCTTTGTTGTGTTTCCAGGGAGTTTGGTCGATGGAAGGTCAACAGCCTGGCGGTGGAGAAGCGAGACAGTTTTGGTGGCAGCGGCGGTTTGGCTCTGCCCCTCGACCCTGACTTCATGCACGCTATCCGCCAGCTGGGGAGGCGGCCAACCCTCCAGATGATTACAGAGAGTCTAATCAAGAAATACGGCACCCACCTTCTTCTCTCTGCCACTCTGGGAGGTACAGAGAGTCCCCTTAGCTTCAAAGCAAGCCAGATTCGCATTGCTTCTAATGTGATTTTGCTCTGTTTCTCCAGCATATGGGGCACAGATTTTACCGTCTGTTGCTTCCCGAGCAACAAAGCATATAATTCCTCTTTCTGGATGAGTGTAGATTGGTTCACAAAAGACATCAAATAACTGTAGTTTAGTGAACAACAAATAATCTGAAGAAAGGAGTGAAAATTAGTTTTTGATCTAGTTGTTTTGCAGTCAGAACAGCTTAATCACTGTTTCACAATATATGGGTGTAATGGATTTATTTGCAATAGGCATATTTATTTGTTTTGAAAAAAAAAGCTGAAAAAAAAATTTAATCAGATGTGGTCTAGAGAAATGTAAAAGACTGACTGGATTTGAAGTACCTTTATCTTTTTTATCCACAAAAACAATAACCAAAGAAAACCCTGAATTCATAAAAACAGATCATCATCTGAAGAAAACTGTTAGAACTACAAAGTTGAATGTGGGCATTTAGTTTTAAGTGATTTTTTTGGAATATTTTTAATGCTGTTTATAGTCTCATTTAATTATTATGCCCTGGGCGTCAGTTCACTGGACAACGACCTTGAGTTGTTGTGGGAAATTTACTTGAGTCAGAAACAAAGGCAGAAGTGGTGTGAGGCCAAAGCAGTCATCTCTCAACAAAACATGAACCTTAAGCACACAGCGCTGCTTTCGGCTTCTAGTTCCCTCTCAGAAAATCAGTGTTTTATTCCTGTCATTTTTACGACTCTCACTTGTACAAAGCGCTGACAGGAAAATGTCCGCCAGGGGATGTTGGGTTTGTAGAAGGCCCAAACAACATGCTGTTAAAGGATATTACACCTTTTATTCAACTTTTTTTGCCCTAATGAAATATCTGAGTGGCACAGTTTGATATGGTTTGCTATGCACTAAAACAGGCACATAGTGTCCCACTCCACTCCTCTAGTTTCTTTCTGATCTAATCAGTCTTGTGGATACACACTTTAATTGAAACATACAATGGCTACAGCTACATGATGTCTTTTAATTCGGAATTAATAATCCATTATGAGCAGCAGGTAGTCGCTAGCATACTACTTCACTTTTACATGAACAGACTCGGTTTAAGCCTGTTTGCTTCGGACAGGAAGCACTGTAGATGGTCATCATAACGATGAGAGAACAAGCATGCGCAGAACAAATTAACCTAAAGCGTAATAAAGGTTTATATAATAGAGGATAAGAGGAATTATTTAATTCTTTATTTAATAATTAACATTTGCATTAGGAATTACATGGTCAGTTTTCAAGTGGAATTGACTTTCATGTAAATGTGGTCAGAACAAACTAGAGAAAGGCTTAACAGGCTGTTTCATTCTAAAATATTTACATTCAGGACTCTTCATGAACACTCGCCAACCTGCTTAATGCGGGTTAAACTTTAATTCAGTGGGTAGAAGTAAAAACTTCTAACTTAAGAAGGTGATGAATAAGTGAAGCGTCTTTCAAACGAACGCAGACGTCCATCAGGGAGAGTTGAATTTTCAGCAGCTGCTGCTCAGCAGTCAGGGAGCGGGACTTTAGTTTGATTGGCACGCCATGTGGCCAATCACATGCCTGGATTGAACACAGACGGAGACAAACGCTCAGAAGACAGTGTGGGGTAGAGACCAGAGCTGTGTGTGAATGTGCACCCTGGTATAGTGCTCTAGTGGTCATGCCATTTTCTAGGGGTGTCAGAATGTCCACAGAGAAAACAGTTTGGCTATCAAAATTACCCACAATGCATCTTGACAAGTAGTGAGCATCGATGACCACTAGACGGGTCAAGATAAACCACAATTCATTGCGGGCAGCTCCATTCACTTACATGCTGTCTTGCTAACGCAGCACGCCTAATTCTCCTCATTCTTTTTCTTATCTGCTCTCCTTTTCCTGTTTTCTCAATTATTTAATTTATTTCAATAAGAAGATGCTAAAGTTTAAAACCAAATCTCTGAACTGACATCAAGTGACAAATGGTACAAACATCAAAGCATTTCGAAAATAAACATGACACCACCAAAACCTTGGTAGAACTCATGAACAAAACAAAGTTAGTAAAAAATCATCCAGCTGTACATGTTGGAGCCCCAATCAGACCCGAAAATGAGGGTGTACTTAGCAACCGTAGAAAGGAATGCGTACATAATGTTATGTTAGGTAAAATCTCTGCTTACCAGTTACAGTCACATGTAAAGTTATTCACCGTCTTTCACCTGCCTTGTTTATTTGTACAGCCTGTTAACAGGTGGACATGTGGTAAATGTAGCACAATGCAAAAACATCTGCTGCCAAGAAATAGATAAGCTAACGATGTTAGTTGCTAACAAATTTTACTAATGACATTGATCACATACTAACTAAGGAAACAAAGCTAACAAAAGCCTCACAGACAACACTGGTCTTCATACAGTTGTTTTATTCACAGCTTGTGGATTGGATCCGCAGTCTTCAACAGTAGGAACAGATCTTCCTTTCAGCAAAACCCTGATCATAAATCCCGCGTCGTAATGGCCCTTATTCATCCAGAAGTCTTCATTCAATCTGTTTGTGCCGGATGTTCGTTACAAATGTTGGTGCAACTCTGTGGCTGGATCCAAAAAGCAAACTCCATACAATGTCATCAAATAGTGTTTTCCTTTAGGAATGTGGACGAGTGTAGCTTTCACTCATAGCCGGAGGAGTATAGGCTTAGAAAGACCGAGGCCGTGGCCTGCCACCAGCATGGCCTTACGAGCCAATCAAAACAAAGCGCTACCATGGGCAGAGCTGGAGCTGATCACCAGGGACCAGTTGTTAAAAAGATTCAATCCAGATAACAGTTATCAGTATTGGATCAAATATTGAAAACGGCTTGTTCAAAACACAAATATGGATTATGTAATCCGATTAGATCGCGGAACCCAACCCCACCTTTTATCCGAATAAAACCTTCAGTTTGGGTTGTTCAGAACGTACGGGCAGGATAAGGATACATTTGATCCAGAAAAGCTGGATTATGATCCCAGGAGTAGGCTGGATTTAGTGTGGATTCCAGATGCAAAATGTAAGAAAACTAACTTACAACTCGTGAAATATTACATCTGTGTCTTGATGTTTCACATAAACATCCAGTTTTAATCAGCTTTTGCTTTTTTCTGCATTTACTTAGATAAATGAAATAGACAACATCTCGCTGCAGAACTTGAGTCGACTCTTTTGCTCATGGTACATCACTACTAAGGTCAGGGTGAATAATTGTGATTATTTTGTAGTTTAGAAGTAATTAGATATATAATCAGATAAATTATTTGATGTTGTTATCAATTAATAGGAAGAGTTTTTACAGGCTAACTAAACTAAGACTAACAAGATCCCACCCGTGGATATAACTGCCCCTCAGATCACTGGGACATGTCAGGTGTGTTTCCACATTTATTTATGCAACATACATAAATTTCCCTCCTCATTGCAGAGCAGATGTTTAGGTGCAGTAATAAATGCCCCCGGCGCTCTGAGTGGGGGGAGCAGTTTGAGAATCAAGCTTGTTACAGTGGATACATGCGTTTGGACTAAAGGCCTGGACTTCCGGTTAAAGAAGAGGGAGGATTTTAGTTTGCTCTTACTGAAACCTGAGAGAGATATCAAATAAACCTCTCAATACGTCAGCCCTTAAAGAAAAAATAAAAAGCTCACTCTGTGGGGAGTGTAGTGAGATTCACACGTTCTCAGGTGTGAAAATGGGATTTTAGTTGTAGAGATATGTTGGGCGGGCATAAAGAAACCTTTAGTCATTTGTGTCCTTAAACCATCATCTTGAAAAGCCAAAATGAGATGGTAAAACTGAAGATTTTTCAAATTTTCTGCTGATTACTGAATTTTCTCTGTCTTCAGGAGACGCAGCACTGAGTTCTGCTTCTTTTTTAAAGCCTTTTTTGCTCATTTTAATTAAGATAATTAAAATACTTAAGACATCTTAATCAGTTGTCTCCAATAACCTCTCTTTATTCATGAGGAGTTTAATAGATGCAGAGACCTTGTTTGTGTCTTTTCCTCCAATCAGCCAAACCATCAGCTCCCCTAAAGCACTTCATCACTGCTGCGCTTTTCTGTCTGAAAAGATCCTAATGAAAGGTGATTAGTGCAGCTCCGTCAGAGCTAATGAACCTCTCTGCCCGACTGTCACCAGGGGAAGAATCTCTGACAATATTTGTGGACAAAAGGAAGCTCAGCCTGGAGTCTTCGCCTGCGGGGGGCGATGGCAGCCGTGGCAGCAGCAGGAACTCCAACACAACGGGCGCAGTGACTCTGGAAGCCCTCCACCAGCTGGCCGCTTCCTATTTTACGGACAGAGAGCGCACCCTGCGCAGGCTTCACCACCTCCAGATCGCATCCACTGCCATTCGGGTATGTGATTTGGTTTATCTGATTTCTTTAACTTATTTAATGGGAATTATTAAAGTATTCAGGGAAGGAAAATGACTTAATACCACATCCACTGACCCAATATAATAATATATGAATATTGTTTCGACCAGATGTTTACATGCATGTTATCTCAGAGATGTTTAGCTGCTTGTTGTTGTTTAACAGACCAGTGACACAGTAAACTGGGAAATGATAAAAGACCCCCTGGCCAATTCCCTCTGTAGGGCAACATTCACATGAAATAACATGAATTTCTCATTTATGCTGAGGACAAACTTGTGTTCTTACAAGCGAAGACTTGTTGGAAATACAAACTTCTGAGGATGGTAGGACAGTAGGACACACATTATGCATTTGGAATGGAATTGCACTTTGTTACATTACACGTTGCTGCGAGAACAGTAACACATAAAACTATTTGCAGGAAAACCACCCAAAGTGAACCGAGCTGGGCCTGCCAGTGTGGTTGGTTTAATCTATTTTGAGGCCGAAGAGGAAGACGCGAGGCTGAGGTGGGGGATATGGGAGCGAAGAGCCAGAAGATAGGGATAGAGGAGGAGGAGGCGGAGGAGGAGGAGGAGGAAGAGGAGGAGGAGGGGACTTCTGCTATTGGCATCTATCCACTATTACTTTTTTTTCCTAAAGTCTTTTTTTCCAAGTCAAAGGTGTGCATTATTTTCATATATATGCACATGTAGTTCGGAAAGTTAAATCAGTTATACTATATAACTCCGCTAAAAACGTCACCTTTGCCTACCAATGCCTTAATCAACTGTTTCAGATCAATGCATCGAGGCAAACATAAAATAGTCTGTATACTTGAGACCATTAAGCAAGTTTTGTTTAAAAAAATTGTTATGAAATGTTTACCATGTTGGACCATGGTATTAGCGGAACAAAAGACTCGGGGCTGTGCATCATGCATGATGCGAAGTTTAAGACAAAATTACAACATGATAAGACATGATATGCACACATATGCATATGTACATATACAGTATATATATATATGTACACATATACATTTATTAGGGATGCAAAACATTTATTGATTATCAATTAATTGTCAATAAGAAATTACTTGGTTAAAATAAATTTGAGTCCGTAATTCCTTGCCAGCCCACATGAAAATAAATCATTATATATATATACACATATATACATGGTTTGTTGTCTGACGATTAGAAAGACCCGGACTATCACCTGTGTGTGGACATGAAGTGGAAAGTTCACGGGCAGCGGCCCAACTATATGGCCTGAAGCAATTCTGTCGCCTGCACATGATCCAGGTCTGCACAGGCCACCACTGCCATGTTTACTGCATTTCAGTGGAAGCATCACTGATTCGCTTAGTCATTCATTCATTGTTATATGGTTTGTTTGTACATGTAAATGTAGTGATGCTGATTCAATAAATTGTAGTGCATTTATTGAATTAATGGGTTAGTGAAAAGTGGTAAACATGGTGGATGATGCAGACATAGACAGATGGACTCATGCTGCCTCCTGCTCAGGTCTCTCCACTACATTAAAGCGGATCAATGCAGGTCTGGGTATGTTTACCATGCAGTGCGCCCCCCAAAGCTGTAGGGGGAGCTCCAGAGCGAGAAACTAGGCGACAGACGAAGAAGAATGTTGTAAACAGAGGCATCTTACAGTTGTCTTGAACAGGCTACGGCTAGTTAGCATGGCTTCAAAG
>JAVQJG010220878.1:0-11221 GCA_036024015.1 Craterocephalus amniculus
TTTAAACTTCTTAAAATTATTCTCAGTTGAATCACTGATTTCTTAAATTAAGGACTACTGCACCCTTTTGTTTTTGAATGTTAACGTTAGTAATGACTACAAACTGACATATCTTGTATTTTTAGTTCAAAAGTTAAATATTTGATTGTGTTTGACAGCCTTTTTGCACATCACTTCGAACATTCATTACAGAGGATATCTCATTTTCTTGTCCTTTTTTAAAAAAAAAATCCACTTATATTGCTATTTATACTATGTTGGGTGGTAAAGAAAACAGAAGAACCACTTCATGTGTGTTCACATTGCTGCAAAAAAAGATCGACGTAACTCTAGATTTGCCTTCATGTGGAGAATAGCTTCTTTTTTCCCTCAATAGGACTACATTGTCTCTGAGGCCTTGAAATATACTTTTCTAATGCATTAAATAACACTGGAAAGATTTAAAGTCTGTATAAGAGAACACAACTCACAATACTTAAATCTTGAATGTCCCTTTACAACAAGCGAACCTGGATATTATGTAAAAGCTTATCGTTAATGCTTGCACACAGATATTGGATGTAGGTGTCCTTAATTATCAAATGCTTTTTCTAGGATGACAGTGAAGATAGATTAGGGTTAGCTAATGTACAACATCAAGGTATTAAGTCCTCTTTGCCTCTGGGAGCCTTTCATACAGGGTCTTAAAATGTATCTTTTCATGTTATTTCCTTTCCTCAGTACCAAATGTCTTTATACACTCAGATCTCTTAATATATTTTAGTAAATCTACTGGTGGTTTATCATTGTAAGAAGTGTAAATGTCATACAAATAAACAATAAATGTTTGATTTAATGTATGATTGTCTTGGTTCTTGAAACTGATGAGGGTGTTTTTTGAGTGTTACGCAGCAGTTCGCTGTCCTGAAGCCCTATAACTAAAACTGAAAAAAAAACATCTGTGTTGGTTAAGATAAATGTGTTTTCTTGTCAAGAATTGTATATTACACGGATACTCGGGGAAAGCTTTAATAAATCTGTAAATAATACTTTATTGCTTATCAAAGACTGTGTGAAGTCATCCAGGTCATTTTCATCCAAAGGAGTTGAATCAAGGCATCTGGACTTGTAGAGTTTCATTGCTTATACAAGCAGCTTCATCAGTTTTAAAGGAACTAGGTGAGGAAGACTGATTTTACTTGAAGTTACTTGCATTGGTTGGATATTTTAAAAGCCCAATGAGCATAGAGGATTATGCACAACATTGTGACATGCGCAGTAGCCATTTGGGAGGACGGTTGCTGCCTTCAGAAGCAGTTGGAAAAATAGGATTTTCATTAGCACTTTTCTTTTGAATCCATATGTTTAGCCTATTACAGAATATCACCTGTGTTAACCCGGTGCTTCTGAAATGACAGGATCCTTATTTGGCACACATGTTTGTGTTTGCTATTACTCTTGTATAGTTATTTATTGACTGTTTCACCTGATAGGCTACCTTAACATGCAAAGCGTTTAATAGGATGGTAAATTTTAGTGACCACTACAACACAAGGAGTACGCTACTATGGAGCTTTGTTTAATACGGCAAAATAAGGTTAACAAGCATTGACTTTAGAAAAGTGTGCCTGGAGTTCAAATGCACACGTTTCTGAGAACCGTGAAGGCAGCCTCAGAGGTAGAGTCCACATAAGTTGTGCTGTTTTTACTGTCAACAAACTCAGACAAGTTGTTCTCGCGTACAGACTCGCGGCACATAGCTTATATATTTTTTCCCCAGACATATATGTGAGCTTATTTAAAATTTCTGAGGTTTCAGTGGCATGTTGTAGCCTATGTTGGAGGCGTAGGTAAAAAGCGCAGATCAGTCACAGACCTACGTTATGTCAGCGCTGGACCGACCTGCGGCGGACCTCACCGTCATGGATGTGTACGACATCGCAGCGGTGATCGGACAGGACTTTGAGCGCGTCATAGACAAGTTTGGCTGTGAGTGTCTGGTCGGGGTGATACCCCGGGTGGTGCGAGTGCTGGAGCTCCTGGAGGCACTGGTGAGCCGTGGAGCCGCCAGGCAGGAGGCCGAGGAGCTGCAGGGAGAGCTGGACAGGCTGCGGCAGGAGCGGAGCGACCGATATGAGCAGGAGAGGAAGCATCAGAAGGTTTGTTCTGCATATAATTGTGTCTGTGGGCGTCTCTGTAAATTTGATTTTGCATTTTTGTCTCACTGATATACAATTTTTCAAAGCAGGTAAACTGGCGCTTGAACAAAAATCTGCATGAGATCTCTTAATTGTAGTTTTCAAACCATATAAATGAATTGTCTGCAGCCATAACCAGAGAAGTAAACTTTAAATTTCTCCTGAGTTAAACTGTCTTAAATGCCATTGATGTTAACAACATGTTGTTATGAATTGTATGTTGCCTGTGGAGCTAAAACTCTGCTAAATAATTATTTGACAGCAAAAACAAACAAAAAGGCAAAAAAACAAAACAAAAAAATACATCAATGGTATTTAAGACAGTATTTAAGAGTTTACTTCTCTGGTTATGGCTGCCCATACTTTTGCATTTGACTGTAAATCATGCAACAAAGACAAAAAGATGTTGGTCTTAACTTGAATACTGGTTTTCGGAGGCACCATTATATGCTTTTCAGTTAAATGCCAAAGTGAAAGGGAATATTTTCCATTGCTGGTATTTTTCTTGGTTTGTTTTATTTTGACACTACATCTTTGTATTCTAAATACCCAGGAGTTGGAGCAAGTGGAGGATGTATGGAGAGGAGAAGTCCAGGACCTGCTCTCTCAAATTGTACAGCTTCAAGCGGAGAACAAGAGGCTTCTTGTGAGCCTTTCTCTGAAAGAATCCCCCATCACAGAAGAGGATGTGCCGAACCGTGATGGTGGGTTGTTTGCTGCAGCAACATTTCTGTACCATATAAAAGATCCATGTGCGGTCCAACACAGGAAATACTGTTTATTGTGTCAGTGTCAGTGAAAAAAAGAATCTATATAAATATAGTTAAATCTTTTCAGTGAGGAAAGACAATCGTTCAGTTTGAAACACAGTAATCTGGTATTATGAATCTGCAAAAAGACAGAAATAGAATCAGAATCAGGTGAGAAAATGTTGGGTTGGTGTATTTCTGAATGGTAACTGCAGCTGATATCAGTGCCACAGAAATGGACCAATGCAAATGAACAAAGAAATCTGGAAAATCTTAATAAAGCAATATATTACTGTTTGTGCAGACTTCTGTCAAGCACCTGGAATCTTTTTTGCCAATGATTGTGGACATTATTTTGGAGCAAGAAGTTCTAATGGCAAATTTATTAATAGCACAATAGTTCTAATAGCACATTTTCAGGTTTAAGACCATTCAAAGTTCTTTACATACAACATTAAAGCATTAAAAGCAAGTAAGAATTACAATGAAGTAATTTAAACAAACCCACCCACACACACACTCTCACACACACACAAATCACAGTTTAAGATACCCCACATGTTAAATTGAAAGTTGTCTTGATGATTCAGATTACAGAAATTAATACAGATTTGCTTTGTATTCATTTGCAGTCTGCAGCATGTTACATATATTTACCTTGCTCAGTCATGTGGAATTGTACAGTAAATATAAATACATATGCGTGTGTGTCTGTTGAGTTAAAACTAGGCCACCAAGACTCACCACCAGAACCCTGTGAAGGAGGCTATTTTTGAAGTAGACCAAAATATAGCTCTTGTTTGAAACTCATGGTGACTACAGCTGTACTTACTGTCAGAGCTGCAGCACACACACACACAAACACACACACACACACACACACACACACACACAGCTTGCACGCATGTGCAGCTTGCAAACGAAGGGGTATAACATGACACTGTTGCTTACAGACAGATGAGTTGGTTTTCTTATTGCAACAAAATTTAATGTCAAACCCAACTACCGCTTTTAAAGGTGTAAACTGGCGGTTTGAATACTGCAGCATCTTACGCTGCTTTACCACTTACAGCAAAACATTCAGACGCTGCCTGATATTTGAGTTGCAAAGTGTCTGTTTTCTGGAGTCCTTCACAGAGATGTTTGATTAGATCATTTATCCTCCAGCAGTGATCTTTGATGGAGGGTTCTGAATTTGGTAATTCGATGTCTTAAAGTGTTTGCTGTTGTTGGATCGGAACGGAAACTTTCTGAACTGCTGGATCCTGTTCATATACACTTTATCGTACCGCATAAATCCTTGTGTTTGTTGTTTTTGTAGCAGCAGGAACGTCAGAGAAAGAAAACCAAGTGACAAAAAGACTAAAAGACTTGGTGGATAAACAGAGGGATGAAATCCGGGCTAAAGACCATGAGCTGTTGCTGAGAAATGATGATGTTGAAGCGGTGAGGATTTAATTTGTGTACATCACATCCACTGAGAAAACATGTTGTCTGCAAAATAACCACCTTTCACCAGAAATGCTGAATTCCTAAAACGTTTTCCCCCAACCACAGCTCCAGCTGCAGCAGCATCGGCTCATGAGGATCAACCAGGACCTTCTTCACAAGGCAGGAGTGATGGAAGCTCAGGGCAAGGCCGTGATTCAGCAGAGGGCTGAGCTGGAGGCAGCAGCTCAGGCTCGGCAGCAGGAGCTTGGAGCTCTGCAGCTGGAGGTGGCGGTGCTGAGAAAGGAGCTGCAGGAGAGGGAACTGCAGAGAAAACTGGCTGAAATAGAGGAGTTCCCTCTGTCGCTATCTGAGACGTCACCACCACGATCAGCACTGATAACTGTAAGAAAGAAGTCTGTTATTGGACTGTAAAGCATAAATAAAACCATTAAATGAAACACTTACTGGTTTTCTAATCAGCTGATTTGTGTTTTAAAAAATCCAGGCCCCATCAACGACGCTTTCTAACCCCATCAAACCAAAATCAGTATGGATGGAGTGCGGAGGGGACCCTGGCTTTGTGGCAAAGTGCTTGGAGTGTGACAAGAGCCTTTCAGTTCTGCCAAAATCTGCAAATGGAGAGAAGAATGAAGAAAAGTTTGACAAAGATAAAGACACAGCAGCACAGTTTCTGGTAACATCTGCTTTCGCTCTCTCATATACTGCACGCAGTAATAATGTGGTTAAGTATATTAACATTATATAAACATTGTTTTGTTGTATATTGTTTTTTTCATTGGTTACAAGCACCAGCTGAATTAATGTCTGTCCCTTTTATAATGCTTTGTTTAAATCAGCTTTCAGTCATCTAATTTATTGATAAATTACTCTCCACCATCACAGTCCTGTTGTTGGCAGAGACCTGATCATCAAAACGGCTCTGCTGCATCACCAGGGACTTGAACCCATAGAATAGATTCTTGTCATTCTTTTAGAAAGAATAGATCATTGAACTTCCCAAACACAACCAGCTTACGATTACTCCCTTTCTTTGGTTGGCTGTTATGTTATTGTTTCCGATAATGTGCAGGACAAGGGCTAAAAGTGTGTTTTAATGCAGAAGGGATCAACTGATTCAGAGCCAGAGGAAGAGGCTGACTGCCCGGATCAGGAGACAGACAAACCTCGGTTTACTCTGCAGGAGCTGCGGGACGTCCTGCTGGAAAGGAATGAACTCAAAGCCCAGGTGTTCATGCTCCAGGAAGAGCTGGCATATTATAAAAGGTAGGATTAGCTTGCACTTTAAATTGTTATGTTTTTGCAAGGCTTTCATGTAAAAGGTAACGTTGTCCGTGTGCTTCAGTGAGGAGCTTGAGGACAACATTAGTCCAGATGCTTCTGCTTTCTCTCCTCAACAACACTCAGCTACAACTGATCAGCCTGAATCAGGAATAAGACGCTTGTGAGTATTGAGTTTGACATCTTACAGACTTTAAACAGCACTTCACAGCCTGTTTTACTTTTGACATGTACAACTGATTTGACAGGAATCAGTTAAACAAATATGAATGCTGTGGTCATAAATCATATGATACTGATCAGATCTCCTTCAGCATGTTTTATGTTTTCATTCTAACTCTAAATTTCTATCTCTTCCCTTTTTGTCCACTTTCCTTTTGCCAGGATCTTCACTGCGATAATGCCAATGGTAGCAGCTGGTTTGATCACAGATGATCCCACGTTGTTGCCAATCAGAAGACTTGTTTCCTTTATATGACTATGTAATGAAATTCTGTCTTTTATTCAAATACCATTTACAACAGTTTGCCGTTAAACACATTTACAAGAACTGGTTTAATGGCAGCATAAACCACATTTGTCTTTTGTTTATGCACTTAATACTATGGAAAATTTGCCATGTTGTTGTTACTGATGCCAACTTTTCATATGTTTTGTTTTACTTGTGTTAGCTCATTTGGAGCTTTAAATGAACTCTAAATCATTCAAATATATGACATCTGAGTATTTCTCAGAAAACAGCACAAGTCATCAGTACTTCTAAGCTGCTTAGCAGTCTGATGCCATCATGTGTCAGGAATGTGTGTAGCTGGTTCAAAACCCATAAATTGGACATATAGTGTGATTCATATGTGCTTTTCAAAGTACACAGAGTCTGTATGGAACTGTTTCCCAAAATGTGGAAAAAAGGACATATATTTTAGTAAATGGACTTGTTGCACTAAATGCTATGATTTCTTCCAAATAAGCAGGAGACATATTTTCTATCAGTAATGAATAATGTAAAAAAACATATCTTGTATATGTCACAAAGCATATGTAAAATAATGTCAATTCAGAATAAATAAATATTAGTTTTATTTTAATCTTTGATTTTTTGGTGCTGTGTGACAATCAAATATCAACATAGCAAAACTGAATAAAAATATTTAAGATATATCATAATTATACTTATTCCGATGTTATCTGACTGATAGTTTATGAGTGTGAATATATTTAGTGTGAACATATTTTTCCACAAGGAGAACTTTATTATCAGAAATGAAGTATACATATTTAGAAATATGTACCTAGATGTAGAAGTGTATATTCTATATTTTTATTAATTTATGTATATCTTCTGTTAATTTCTACATTTATTTATCAATTTCTTTAGTTTTCTTTCTATTTTTCCAACTTAATTCTACATTTATTTATGCTTGTATTGCTTTGTTGTAAGTTAATCAAGTGGATGTTTTTATTTTATTTCTAAAGCAGTGTCGGTTTCCGCATTAAACAAGGTCTGTATGTATTCATTCACTTAAGATTATAGCCATCTTGGTCCTGAATCATAAACAGAAGCCATAAAAAAAAAAAACATGAACTCACGTGTTTTTCTCACCTGAATCTGTCAGGCGTACAATGACTGGGTACGGAAAGAGCAGAAATGAAGAAAGAGTTTCACTCAAGCCACCAATTTTGATGCTGTTTTTCTCTGTAAAGCCGAGGACGTGGGCTCACGGTTAGACGGTGCGGACTGAGCTTTCTTGATACATAGACGATCTTTGCTTTCACCTGTCGCTAGGATACTTTGCCCTCCTCTGTTGTCAGGCGAGGCACGCTATTGGTGGGTGAGTGATGGGGGGAAGTGCTACTCTTCTGGAAGTTGGTTACCTTAGTTTAGTAAAGCACAAACCCGAACTCAAAAAGAGAGAAAAAGTCTTTTGTTTCGAGAATCGCGAGTGTTGTAGAAAACTGAGCTAATTCTTTTAGCGTTTTTCCCCATTCCGCCATGGAGTTTGGTGAAGAGTCGTCGCCTGCTCTGGCTTTCGAGAAGGACGCTTTTGAACTTACCGTCGAAGATGTGTATGACATCTCGTACGTGATCGGACGGGATTTGTTAAAAATAAGTAGCAAGGGTGAAGAAGTCTCGGATTTGCAGTTCAGGATAGTCCGAGTGCTGGAAATGTTTGAAACTTTGGTAAACAAATACAACTTGTCTCTGGAGGAGCTGAAAATGGAGCGGGACAACTTGAAGAGTGAACTGGACAGAATCATCAAGGAGGGCTCTTCCCCTGGACAGGGCACAGTGAGTTTGTTTTCTAAGTTCGTTTTAAAGGGGATTCAGATTTGTATGGATGATATTTACTGTCTATGATCACAGCAAACAGCGGGATCAAACCAGCTGGTGGTGGACCTGACAGACCCCAACAGACCGCGCTTCACCATGCAGGAGCTGAAGGAGGTCCTGCAAGAGAGGAACCAGCTCAAGGCTCAGCTCATGGTGGCTCAAGAGGAGCTTCAACTATACAAGAGGTAGCTAGATTTAAACCGGCATGATTAAAAGACTATTGTCATATTCTTTTCTAGTGTTGCATTATATTGAAAATGACTTATTGTTTTAATTACATCAGGACTCAGGAGCAACTGGTGCAATCCAACACATCACAGCTATTACAGTATCTCTGAACAAAACTGAAGATTAAAAAAGTACTTATGGCTGTTGCATAGTATATTACGAAGACTGGGGTGTAACTAAAATTACATTACATTTTTTACATTAAAGGTTTGGTTAATTCTGATAGGTTTATGTTGACCACACAAATAAAGCCCTTTAGAATAAGAGAGAATATCTTGGAGACACAGTGACACATCTATCTAGTGCATTCACCATTTAGCACATTAGTTGTAGCTCATAGAATCATAATGGGCTGTTAGTTGCAGAGATATGTCTGCAAAACTTTTGTTATTTTGCTTAAATGCAGATCTGATGTAATCCATCTTTCTTTTACCAATACAGTGGAAAGCATCAGTAGTAGTATATCAGACAATTAGATTGAACTTGCACAGCTAATGTTATAAAGCGCTGAGCAGCTATGCGTTACAAATAATAAAAAATTATGAAGCTTTGTTTCAAAACTGTTTCTGGAGCTTTTAAAGACCAGTCATGTTAGTCTCACCAGGTGCTCCTGTGTTGATAACTGGTGCGACTTCCATTGTTTGGCCTTATTATATGGAATATTCTCAGTGATGATGAAAAAAGTAATTTCTCCTGCAGTGGGATTCTTCCTCGAGCTGAACCAGCCATGGTGGAGGTGCAACTGGACACACCAGCCCCTACAGAGAACAGTTCAGCCACAATAAATGAGAAGACAACCATAAGCAAATTGTGAGTAACAAGTATAGACACATGTATGAAAAAAGACTTCCGCTTTTATTTTTAGCTATTTACAATTTTTTATGTCACAGATAAAATGAAAGGAATTTTTAAAAAACTATTTTGTATTGTTTTTTGTCCCAGTAGCAGCCACATGATGCTGTAGTAAGCTCGCTAAAATTGCACTCACAGCCCTTCTCCTGTCTGCTAATCATGTACTTGTGACTGAATGAAGTCATGCTAATGTCCGGGATGTTTGTGTAAGTAGTGAGTGAGGGGAAAAAAATAGGCTGAAACTGTCGTCTTCCAAACTGCTGCCCACAGTAATTACAGTCTGTTATGACTTAGTGTTTAGTTTGTATTTCATGTTCAGCCACTATTCCCAGCAACAACCATGTTCATCTAACTCTGCCCTTTTTCCGTTTGTAGGTTTTCATTCAGGAGAAAATGAGAACAGCCTTTTTACAAGCCCCGACCATGCAGGAGACAAACGGGATTTGTCGGTACACTAGCACCACTTTTGTAATTACATTTTTTTTAAACTTCTGTTTAACAATCTAACAAGCACAGTTTTTTGCACTGTTAATTTTAACCGGAGATGTTTTTTAGTATTACTTAGTTGTTATAGCTGAAGTATAAATTATATGAACAGAATTTATGACTAAGAAACTGGAAAGTATTATGCTAGCTTTGTCATACTGAACATATTCACTGGAAATGAAAACTGATATTTGGTTTTATAAATGAAATTTAAGCCTTCATGTTGGCTCACTCATGTAAATTGTGTTTTTCTATTAACTGGACCAAAGGAAGAATAAGAAAAAAAATGTTTTTGTGCTTTTTACTGAGTCTGAATATTCTTAAGCTTTTAGTTGAGTGTTTCAGTTTCTGATCACTTACTATAAAGAAAGCGTAGGAGATACAGTGGTGGAAAAACGTTTTCGGACACCGAATGCATGAGATATGTAATCCAATCCGATCAAATCCATCTTTTTTAACACACTTAAAACAAGAGCATTGTACCAAAGTACTGTACAATATAAACAAGAGATCAAACAAAATGCAAAAAAATAAAACAATAAATACATGTTTAAATTAAATGTTCAAAAGGTCCTCAAATGCAATTTCTTAAGTATAGTCACAGCGAAAATTCTCAACAAAACCAGAAAAAAAATATCCATTAAAATTTGTTAAATTTGAAAATATTTGTGATTGTGTAAATTTATAAGCGTGTCCAAAAACTCTTTCCCACTACTGTAGATGCCAGCTAGCATAGTCTGGCCTGAAACTATAGTTCTGTTTTCTTGTGAATTTTAAAGCAGATGTCGAAAGACTCCCCTGTACCTTCCCATATGAAGATGGGCTAATTCACATTTCTTTTTGGAGAAATTTTGTCAACTGTCCTTTGGCTGCTCAGTGCTACAGCAGGAATTAAACTTTATTCTTCAGTTCACAATAGCCAAATAGGACAATGAAGCACTATTCATGGGAAAAATAAAATACTCCTCAAGCTTAAATCTGTCTGCTACATTTAATTTAGAAAAATATATAAAAGCACAATAAAAGTACATTTATCAAAAAATACACTCTTCAAAGAATTTAAGCAGTGACCTGTTTAAAACAAAGTCAATTTAAACAATTTTCTTTAAAAAAAAAACATCTTGAAAACTGTTCATGTTTGGCATCTTTTACATAAGGACGACATGTACAGTGAGCATCAATTCATGTGAAGGTGGAGCGTTTGTGTTTGAGGTTTCAGTATTTGAGCCAAGGGTGCGCAGAGATCGAGGCCTTGCTCCGATCACCGTAGTCGTAAAGCAGCTCCTCCTCCGCGCCGATGTCCCTGGAAGCCACCAAGATTAGATGAGGGGTTCCATCGATGGCGTGGAGCCTCGTCTGGCAATTTCCTGTTTTACTGTGGTTGATGAGTCGTCCAAGACGGCCAGTTTCCTTCGTGGCATCTACACTGTAATATTTTTCAGGAGGCACAAGATGAGGCAGGTACTCATCCTTTTTGAGCTTACTACAACATTTCTTCTTGTTATGACTTAGTGTTAAGGGTTCTGCCGAGAAGAATAGAGTGTACGGGAAAATTCAATGTTTTTCTTACCTGAAAACAATGTGGAGCAAGGGGGGGGGGGGGGGGGGGGGGGAAGTTTTGTACACCAACAGTTCACAAGGACCGACAAAAGATGACACAAAACGGCAAC
>JAVQJG010220894.1:0-13659 GCA_036024015.1 Craterocephalus amniculus
TTGTGGACACACGGCTGAGAAAATGTCACGGTCCTGCAGCCTGTAGGGAAGGAAGGCAGACAGCCATAAGGATTAAAGGAAGATGCTTCTCATGCTGATGTAGAGGTCAGAGGTCAGAGGCCAAGTGGTCAGCAGCCACCCCAAAACACAGACCCCAGCCCCCCCACCACAGAGACCACCATGCATCCGCCCGGAAAGGGCCACGAATGGGCACACTCCCCCACTTCAGCAACCCCACCCTCCCCACATACACATGCCTCGCAGCTTGCACTCACACGACCTTCCACACGCACACACACACATACCCGTCCTCTGTTCCTCCCACACCACCTCTTACCTCATTCGGTCGGGGAACTGCTTGGAGATGTAGGAGAAGACGGGACGCAGACAGCGGCAGATTAGCCCTCGTTAGCGGAGATCGCTCATAAAAAAGAAGATTCTGAAAGCTGTTAGTTCCAGAAAGATGGACAGTGAAGGTGGTTACTAAATAGTCTACATTTCGATGTGTCTGGTGGTGGTGTGAGGAAGCCATGGTCTTCTCCATCAGTTTTATCTCTTCTAAATTCACTCTGAGATGTTTCTCACATGGAACTGGTGTGCGTTGACCTTTAGTGTGTAACACGGACAGATCTGAAGCTGCAGCTTCTTTTATCTGAAGTCCCTGCGGTCCAACCAGTCAGAAAGCAGCGGCTGTGGGATCTGCATGTTCCTCCAGGGGTGCAGATGCAGATGTGGCGATGTCACTCAGCTCGGTGAAATCCTGCTTGACTCAGATGCCGTCTGACTCATCCATCCAGGGTCTAATTAGACCCTTCTCCTCAGCTTCCTGTAAAATGTAGACCTCTACTTGGAAATGATGACGCTTTATTAGATCAGCAGGATAAACTTCAGTAAACACAGGCAAGACTTTATATACACATGGAGATAGAGATAAATAAATCCTTTAGCTTCTATTAACATGGTCAAGAAAAATTATTTCCACTACTTCAATCAGCATTTTTCTTTTTTAGCAACCTGAGCAGGAAGAATCGTAAAGAAGGTTTATCAGAGACCTCCTGCAGAGGACGGGGACCAGTCCTGTCATCAACCCCAAACAAGTTCCAACAGCAGGATCAGCTGTTCAGCGGAAGATCACATGCTCTCCTCCGGAGCTGCTAGCCTGCAGCATCCCTTCTCCAGCCCCTGAGTCAGATGGCTGGTACCACCCACATACCAGAGACTTGCTAACAAGACATTCAGCCCTTTCTCAGGGATCAAGCATGGCATATTTAGCAGCAGTGGATTCATTGTAAGGGCTTAAAGCAGGACTAAGGTCAGATCAGATGTGAAGCTCTACAGCTTCTAGGAGGAAGAGACTAAACCCAGAGACAGAAAAGATCCATAGATAATGGAAATAACAAGATTAATGATGAAGATTTTAAGATGTGAAGAGGAGGTGAGTTCATTTTTTTAATGATTGAAGTGTGACGTGAGGAAGTCAGAGCATGTTTTAGGAAGGACTGGAGGTGTACATGACGGTGTCATCAGCATGTAAATATTTGTTAAAGCTAGCATTAGCAAGCAAAAACATCCATATAGATTTAAATAGGGCTGGACTGAGTAAGGATGTTCAGATCACGCTGAAAAGTCCGTCTTTGTCCTTATAAAGCTGCTAGTTTCTCATAGATAAGGAGTTGCTGTGTTGTGCCAACATTGTCTGACATTACGACGTGCGTCTTCTGTGACACTGTGAGTAAGGATCCTTGGGCCTTCAGGTGGAGTTCAGGTGGTGGGGGGCTCTTGATACCAGCAGGTCTTGAGCACCTTGGAGATGGGAAAGGCACACAGGAAGGAGCTGTGTGATGGTGCTCTTCTTCGGCCTCCAGGTTATGAGCGCACTTTGTGCATATCAAAGTCTAAAAATGACACGAAAAAAATATAATAAAAATATAAAGAAAATAAAAACTCCAATTAATGTCAGAATTAATCGAGAAAAGTGGCAAATCCTCTATTTCATATATATAAACTCAGGTTGATTATTGGCATCGCTTTGATGTTCCGATTCTTACTAAATTTAAGAATGATCAGAAAATAGTGTAAATCAGACTGAGGCACGTCTGCACTGCTGCAGAAGGCTGCGTCAGCTTTCCTCCAGAGGGTGCAGCCAGTTTGCAACTGCTCTTCAAAAGTGTTAAATAAAGGCGCAGAAATAGGGATCACACTTTTAACACATCACATTGTGCGTGCCAAGCTGATTTATTTGCATCCACTCCTCCCACTATTTTGCATGTTTTGGCAGAAACACCCAGAATACAGATTCATTCAAGGGAAATGTGCAAAACAGATTGTCTGTGGTATTTTGGCTGTAAGAGGCACAATCCTTAGCGTGTCCTCTTAGTAGATCATTTTTACGAAGGATATCTACTTTGTTCACGTTTTAACACATGCATACCTTTGATAAATCCAACCCTAAGCCTCTCCTGTCTGCTTTACTCCACAGTCAGTTCAGGGTTCTGCAGGTGGAATCATCACCAGGAGCTAAGCTGCAGAGCACACCTTATCCTCCGATGGCTCCTCCGGCTTCCTGTTCAGTATGGGATTCGTTTCAAAATCTCCTTCCCATTTCCAGTGATCTCATTATCTGTCTCCTTCATTCTATCTGATCTCCATCCTAATGTTCTATCCCGAGCTCTCCTCTCCATCATGGGGTAAAAAACAGGCCCATGTGGGTGTATAGGGAGGCAGGCTTTGGGTCTAGAAATGGCCAGGAATTTTTACCCAATCCAAGACATTTACAATCCACCAAATTACATGTTATGGTCACACAAACCATCCAGACATGCTGTGTAGCCACGGTAATGTACACCTGGTATAAACACATGATTGGCAGTACCCGTTCCATCCTTCAGGGTTTAGATGGGAGGGAAATATCAAACTATTGGAACTAGACGGGTCCTGCATGACGGTTGGTGCAGGATTTCTTAACCCATCCAGTTACAACTGGCTGGGAGGTTCATACTGGAGAAACTGGGAAAGGATGTACAGCAGGCCTGTCAAGAATAAGGCCTGGTGGTCAAAACTGGTCCGGCAGAGAGTCCAATCTGGCCCGCTGGATCAATTTGGTAAATGTGAAAATGACAAAGATGTTAAATGCTTTCTTTTCCTATTAAAGTAACTTTTTCATGTCTAGATATATTTTTCTCTCTTTTATAAAACATCATCTACTTTCCTGACTTAATAGGACTGACTTCAGTTTGTATTAAGAGGTGAATCAGTTAGTCAAGATTACAACACATGTAGAAACGTTATATCTATGTACATTTACA
The DNA here is from genome assembly GCA_036024015.1 of Craterocephalus amniculus. Taxonomy (NCBI): domain Eukaryota; kingdom Metazoa; phylum Chordata; class Actinopteri; order Atheriniformes; family Atherinidae; genus Craterocephalus; species Craterocephalus amniculus. The sequence goes on from JAVQJG010220894.1 coordinate 3,306, forward strand.
GTAACTTCCAGATCCTGAGAAGTTACTCTAATCTTGGCAAAATATTTTGTGATTTTTTAAATCCATTGTGATGTGAAATTTGCAATGCACATTTAAATGTGTATTATAAAAATATTTGATATTTCTTATATATTTCTCATGGTTTTAATTATATATGTGAAAATGTATCTGATACATTCATATTTATACATAATACATACTGACACATAAAATGTTATTTCATATATACAAAAAACATTTAATTAAATTTTCATAAAGTTAAATATGTTAATGATAAACTGAAGCAAAATATTGTTGACACTTTTTAATGAAATTTTAAGTTGTTCATACCATTTTCTAAAAGGACAGTTCATCAAACTTTGACATCTTGTATTTGTAGTTATTTGCACTGAAACAAAGGAAAGCATTTCATGTTTCTACTACTTATAGGTCACCATGTTACAGTATGTTAGCCCTCTGATGCAAAAATTATTAATAAAAAGCACCATATTTTTTCACATTCAATATTTTACGTATCCAGACGTGTACAGTGCTACTTTTTATTTGAAATATTATTTGACTTTTTTGTTAACATAAGCTGTGGTTGAGTTATGAGGAGTGAACAGCAGGACCTCGTAATTAGCTCCATCACATGGCGCTCAGATTCCTGACTGCGGCTAATTCAGCATCCTACCTGGACTTTTATAACTTCATTTTTGTATGGCTTTTATTTACTTTTTTTTTAACTTGGAGGTTTCATTTTCTCTCACTGTGAAGTACTTTGTGACGTCTGAAACAAGCTCTAAATAGAATATGTTAACTCTCTCCAGCCAGTAAAAATCCTTATTGCGCCCTCTAAGAGCCCTTTTCCTTTCTGTGCTGCATCAGCCACGGTGCACGGTGACAGGTAGCATGTGGCGAGGTGCATAGAAACAAAAACATCCTCCTCAGTATTATCCTCATCAAATCCAATCAAGGTTTATTTGTACTGTACACAAGAGATCATCCTGACCAACGTGCTTCACATAGAACACAACTTACAGATAAAATCTGAAATAATAAAAACACAGTTACAAAACAAAAATAAAATACAATAAAATAGAATAAAAGCACTTAAAATGAGGTCACGAATTATTAAAAGCTGCTGTGAACAGAAATGTCTTGAGATTCTCGTAAAAACTGACGGGCCACCAACAGATGGCAGCTCTGGTGGAAGTGAGTTCCACAGTCAGACCTGTTACTGAGAAAGAACCATCATCCCGTTTAATGCATCTGGAGCGCAGGACCATCAATCATCATCACCATTATCACCATCATCATCACTATCACCATCATTATCACCATCATCATCATTATCACCATCATCATCACTATCACCATCACTATCACCATCATCACCATTATCACCATCATCACAACCATCATCATCATCATTATCATCATTATCACCATCATCACAACCATCACCATCATTGTCACCATTATTATCACCATCAGGACCATCACAATGACCATCATCACAACCATCATCATCATTATCACCATCATCACCATCATTATGATCTTCATCACAACCAGCATCATCATTATCACCATCAGCACCATCATTATGAGCATCATCACAACCAGCATCATCATCATTATCATCATTATCACCAACATCACAACCATCACCATCATTATCACCATTATTATCACCATCAGGACCATCATAATGACCATCATCATCATTATCACCCTCATCACAACCATCACCTTTATTATCAACATCAGCACCATCATTATGAACATCATCACAACCATCATCACCATTATCACCATCATTATCACCATTATTATCACAGTCATCACAACCATCACCATCATTATCACCATCATCACAACCATCACCATTATTATCACCATCAGCACCATCATCATCACAACCATCATCATCACTATCACCATCGTCATCACCATCATTATCACAATCATCACAACCATCACCATCATTATCACCATCAGCACCATCATCCTCAAAACCATCATCATCATTATCACCATTATTATCACAGTCATCACAACCGTCATCACCATTATCACCATCATTACAACCATCATCATCATTATCACCATCAGCACCATCATTATCACCATCATCACAACCATCACCATCATTATCACCATCCTCACAACCATCACCATTGTTATCACCATCAGCACGGTCATCATCACAGCCATCATCATCATTATCACCATCATCATCACCATCATTATCACCATCATCCCAACCATCATCATCATTATCACCATCATCATCCTCATCAACCTCATATTCACCACCATCATCACCATCATCATCATCACCATCCTTATCATTATCACAATCATCATAATCATACTCATCACCATATCATTATCATCAACAACATCATTATCATCATCATCATCCTCATCACCATGACACATACAGGCCAGAGATCCCGGGTCACCTAAACAATAACCTGGCCTGGACCCACATCATGGCACAGGAAGGGTCACTAAGGTCACCTTCTGAGGAGACAAGGGTCTTATGGAGTGAAGGAGCTCCTATGGTGGAATCAGCCATCCTGAGCAGAGGAAGAAGCTGGGTCATCAGGCATTTCCGTCTCCTGACTCATTGCTGGAGGTGGGGGAAAATGGGTCCAAAAATCCATGCTGGACTATGAGTCCCACTATAAACTCATAATATCTGCGTCAGACTCAGACATGGCTCCTCAGATACAGGAACGGTTACAGATGCTGAGTTACAGACATGTGCAGCAGGAACTGAAACAAAGGCAGGAGAATTACAGCAGGTAAAATAGACTGACGTCTGACTGAGAAAAGGAAAAGACTTAACTTTGCACAGCAGCACCCAGAACATTATGACATAAACATCAACTTAAGGTTCAGGGTAGATTAGGAAAATGAAGTCATCCGAAGTGTGTCCCTCCTGCAGTTGTAGAAGAAAACTTCCAGCTGCTTCAGTCCGTCCATGCTGCTGACGTGTTTCTGATTGTAACACAATTGTCTCCCATAACAACAGGGCATGCTAACAATGCTAACAAGCTGCATGAATGCAGTATCTGGTGTTTTATGTGTTCTTATTTGTGTCCTGGACTAGTGCACAAAGATCAGAGATGAACATTGTATTGTTGTTTCCAGAGTTCCCCTCCTCCCCCGTTCAGACTGGACTGTCTCTCATGTGGAGGAACGCCTCGGTACTATGTTCATTTTGTAATGTCTCACATGTTTCCAGGTTTTATTTGTGACTCAGAGCATGGAACGATTGATTCATTGTATTATGCCAGTTTGTCATGTATGCTTTATTCTTGCCTCTGGCCCATGTCGTCATTGCAAATGAGAATCAGTTCGCATTTGACTCACCTGGTTAAATAAAGGTTATTACTGTATAACCACGGTAAAAGTAATGTCTTGGAAAGGTTATGGGCTGTAAAATCTTACTGAGTTAACAAACAGAAACATTTCCTGGTGGCACATCTTGAAGTTAAAGGGACAGCGTGTAACTTTTCACCCAAACGTTATCCTTATGTGAGAAATAATGGATGATGTCTGGTGTCAATATAGAGTGTTTGACACTCGGAGAGGGCTACCATCTTCAGAAACCAGATATTGTGTAGATGTTTAGAATTTAGAGCCATTGTTCATAGGGTGAATGTTTCTATAAATGAGAATCCAGCAGACCATTACTGGGAAAATGGAAATGTTTAAGTCATTAAGGAGCAGGTGGTAGAGCGGTCTTATAGATCTAAATGACGACAGAGCTCATTCTCTAGCAGATATATTCGGTAAAGTCACTTGGAAGAAATCATTTTCTCCATTTATAATGCAAACACACAAAGGCATCTGGCATCTGTTGGAGGAGAGATTGTTAAATCTTCACATTTGAGTAAATAAAAAGTAAATCAGAAAAGTCCTGTGAAATGAGGAAAGGTTGTCTGATAAAAGCCTGTTTAAAAAGCTCATCTGATCCCTGCAGGCACAGTGCTCATGAGTTTCGGACTGTAAGGGCTTATTATTCCAGGCTTGCATGCTTCTGAAAGGTCAGATAAATAAGGAAGTGAAAGGTCACCATAGGCTTTAAAAGTCAACAGTAAAATCTTAAAATCAATCCTGAAACAATGAAAGAGGCTAAAAAGGAGAAATGCACTCACATTTCCCGCTCCCTGTAAACAGTCTGCAGTCCTGCTCTATTTACGACCAGTTAACAGGCTTCTGGGTGGAACCAGTGAAGAAGCTGCAGGTGTGGTGACGTGAAACCACTTAGAAAAAAACTCATCATCTTTAATAGAATCAATTCATTTTTATTCTTTGGCTCAAAAGGACCAGATCCTTTGTAAACAATGGTCTCAGTCAGCTAGACTCGTAGACGTGCTAACAGCCAGCAAACTAACACGTACAGACCAGGACCACCCAAACCCACCTGAACCCATGCTGACCCTTTTCTCACCCGTACGGGCCGAACCGACCGCACCAGTTGATGGAAACGGGTCTTCAGAGCTCTGAATATTTCACTGTCTGCTCCACAGTTGCTGATGTTGACACAGAACTACTTAAGATGAGTAAACATGCTGAATTTCTCCCCAGCTTTCTTACACTGCTGCATCCTGTAACTGTGGACCAGGTAATGCTTCCCTCTGGGCCAGAGCTCATCATCGTGACTTACAACCCGTTTTATTTGTTCTTTCTCTCAGGATGATTGTATCATACGAACCACAGAGCCGTGGAAACATTTACTGTCAGCTATCTAAGATGCAGAGTGGAGAGAGAATAACGTACGGATTAAAGGAGCATAGTGCAAGTTCTAGCTTTATTCTAGAAGTAAGTGGGCCGCTTCGACTATGTTGGTCTTTTACCTGCACTGCACTCAGTTGTAGATGTGAGCAGGGATTGAGGGCACGGGTCTCTTGTTATCCATTCATAGTGATCAGTGTGTCTCCATGATGCTCTGATGGCACCAGATAAAACGATATAATACCGGCAGGTTAACGAGCATCAACCCACATGCAGCCTGAGGATGCGAGTACTAATCCCTCTCACTGAGCAGCAGGAACAGAACTACAGAGGCTGCTGAGGTGGGTAGAGATCAGCTCATCCTGCACATCAGGCTGCTGGAAGAGGACAACGGGGAAAGAAAATAATAATATCTAGCATTTATACTTGTGCAATGCACCTTTAATCAGCAGTGAGGTGTCTGGCTTCCTGCACCAGACTGTATCCAGTGTAACAAGCAGAAAGTTCCCAGACAGCTGAAGCACCATGAAGCAGGTCAATACTCTGGAGAAACATCCATCCTCCACATTCAGGTGTGAGGATGTGATTTCTCATCTCATGCACGACGTGATCCGTGTTCCAGGAGGGAAACAGAGTGTCATGTGCTAACGTGAGCCTGTCTCAGCCATCTCATCAGCTCAGGAGGGAACAATTAAAGCTGCGTGGCCCTTCATCTACCTGTGCCACTTCACCAAGTTTGCTGTTACTCTCACTTCAGGCCGTGCTTTGAATTATGGTGTATAGGATACAAAGGTGTTTTACCGGCTAGAGAGGTCTCCCAGCACAGGCAGGATGAAGATGATGATGGACCAATCACTGAATTCATGATGAAGACTATTTCCACCTTCTTCCAACCCTGGCTCACAAATAGAGGAATGGAAACACGTAATACACAGAGGTTCAGGGTTCAGAGGTTCAGGGGTTTACAGTTTTAAGCCCGATTTATGCTCCTTGACGGACGTAATTTGGGGCGTCCGTTCCAAACGTCTCCATGCGTCGCTGCCTTCATGCTTCCATATGTCGTTTCTGTTGCTACGGCTAACCTCCGCTAAGCGGCAGTGCTGACTTTATTATAAACTCCGCGATATGACGTTAGATTCAAACTTCGATTGGCGGCACAAATGCTGCTATTAAGTTGTTTCTAACCACCAGCACACAGTTGAACACTTGTAGAACTTTATTTCAAAAGCTTGTGCAACTTCTAATGTATTTTTTGCCGTCTTCATTCATCTTCTATGGTTTTCTTCTTCCTGTTTATCTTCTTCTTCCGTGGTTTGTTTGTGCTCCACTATGCTCAACACTGACCCCACGGTTTCCAGTGGTATTACTGCGTCGTCTGCGTTGAGTGACGGATGCGCAATGAGCCTGAAAACGCACCATAAATGCACGGAATTGACGCAGAAGACGGACAAAACTTTCTGTGCGTCTGCTAGAGATGTGCGGAAGACTTATTTTTTCATACGAAACCGCTTCTTAAAATCTCCATCCGCCCGCACTAGCAATTTTTGACCAATCTTCAAAACCGCACCTGCCCGCCATCTGCAGAATAGTTTTTAGTTATATTTAAATGAGCTTTTTTCAATTTGAGTGCCTCAACCGCAACCCGCCAGAATGTAATTAAAATCTTAATTTTTCGAGACGTCATCCGCCCAATCCGCCCAATCCGCGGTTATCCGCGGTTGTCTGCGGACTCCGCAGGTGCAACCGCAATCCGCGCATCTCTAGCGTCTGCGTATCCGTCATCTGCGTCGAGCATGATGGGCCTTTAGGGTTCAGGGTTTGCAGGATAAAAGACTGTAAGCATACATGGAGACAGACTGTGTGGAGGTGAGACTGCTGCAGAGAAGCAGATGACCAGGTCCAGGATCAGAGCGCAGCCTTCAGGGGCCACCGGAGACCATTACACCATGGCTTCATGCTGGGAGTTTAGATCCAGGTGGTTTCAGTTCCTGCAGCATCAGCTGGAGGTCCGGCGAGGAATCCTGCCAGGTGCTGAACAGCCCTACAGCCAGGTGACTGACAGCTTCTCTATACTATTCTTTTAATTATGCACATTGATCCCTTGTTCACTCCTCGGCTGTAATGCATTTATGTCCACCGGTGCATTGACAAATGTATCCCAGTCTGAATCTATGCAAGGCAGCATCCATCTGCCTGACGCAGGACTGTGGGATAAATCACTGTCAGCTCTCTCTCTTCTGCATTCCTTTGTCTCCCTTACTCCCTCTGCTTCTGTAAAGCAGGAGATTGTGTGGGTATGGTAAAAAAATAAATAAAAATGACCTCCTCTTGCCTTCTTCTAAGCTCTTTGTCTTGTGGGGAAACATCACAGAGGAAAGGTGGTAGGATAAACTTGGAAGGGCTTAAGATGACGGCGCTTCAATGAGGATCCAACCACGCGTCCAGGAAGCTGCTCACGTCCAATTAATATTCCGCGGAAAGTACTTCAGATGCTTCCGCTGATGCTAATTTTACAGACTGGTCTCCAGACTAATCTTGTTGAGTTACATTTTGTTTTTAAAATTCAGAAGTAATTATTTTGAATCAAATAATTTAGAATTAAAATCTTCTCCTTCAGGTTTACATGAAAGTTATTTTTCTGAATTAAGGTTTTACATTGAAAACATGTTTTCTGCTTAAATCCGGGGTTTGGGAAGGGTTCTGATTGGATGTGACGTACTGTACATACATCCATCCAAAGTAAAAAAAAAACTCTGCTTCCTGCTTTGTTTCTTTTCAACTACAACATGGAAACAGGACACAACAAGAACCATTTCCACCTGATGTGGATTCTTGTCGTGAGGCAGCTGCTAGTCTTTTGCATACCACTTCACTTTCACTGGAACAAACCTGGTTTGAGCCTGTTTGCTTCGGGTGGGAAACACTGTATAAGGTAATCATGGCAACAGGACGAGGGAACAAGCATGCGCAGAACACTGGAATTATAGCTCATAGCTTTAGAGGGGCGTAAAAGTGGCTTTTGACAAACTTTACAGAAGAGACTAAACAAAATTTTGACCACACTTCAGTCAACTGTATTTATTAATCTTACACCACAACTTTGCAACCATCGACATACTTGTATGAATGAGTATTTAAGTAATAACCTTATGGCAAATTAACACAAGGAACTTGCTCTAAAACATTTTAAAATAAAAAAAATATGGCTAAAAGGTTAGATATGCCTTTTTGGCACCAAAGATTTCCAAGTCGTGTTTGAACATATTGGGTGTATCTGCTGAACAGTGCAGAAAATAATTGTTTTAAAGGGGAATTGATTGAATAATTTACACTTAAATAACACTTATATAAGAATGCTTTTTTTAAAGAATTCATTATTTATTTATGATATTTTTTTAATTTCATTTTTCTATTCTATAAAACGGACTATAAAAAATACAATTCTGATTGACAATTCATGGGTTATTTAGTTTATTTCATTAAATCCATTCACCCTTTTTCAAGTACTATGTACAGTAGTTCTCTTGTGTTATTTTTTACCCATGACACTTTTCTTTTTGTTAAACCATTTCAATTACTCTGAAAGTCTATTCATCAACTGCATCCAAAGGATCATGCCACATCTTATTTGTTTTTCTGTTCTCTAGTCTGATTAGTTCTTCTAACAGTCCACTCTCAGAGCATTGTAGAACTCTGACACTGGCTCTGGGAAGTTCTGATTGCATTTTTAAGGACAGTTGTTCTCCCTCACCTTCCTTCTTGGAACATGAATCTCATGTGAATTAAAGGATAACTTCCGTTTTTTGGAACCTGGACCTATTTTCTAGCATGATATACGATCATTTACTCACCCAGACAGTTTTGGTGCAACTTGAACTCCTTCGGGAACTATTTAGATCCCTTTGCTATTTGTGTACATCCAATATAATGGAAGTGAACGGGGCCAGCTCACGCAGCCTCTAAATAAGGCAATTTCTGCCACAAAACTCCTTCATTTCACCAATGTGGTGAATTTGTGAAATGAAGGAGTTTTGAAGCAGAAGTTGTCGTATTCAGAGGCTGCACTTATGCCCCTCTGGCTCTGAACAAACATAGGCTACTGTGTGGGTTCAAAATGTATTTTTCAGAGCCAGAAGGGCGTAAGCGGATTTATGCCCTTCTGGCTCCAAACATTACTCACATTTTTGTGTAAGGTCTTTATTGTTTTGTTGCTTTATTCAATACAGTTAGATCTCAAATAGGCCTTTTTGGCACCATTGGAGAGAGCTCATCAAGACCATATTCACTCAAAATGCCACTTACGCCCCTCTGGCTCCAAGCCCTCGATATCATCATATACCTTATGTATAACTTTATACATGACATATACGATTAAAAATTGGAATAAACCAGCCTTATTTGAGAGTTGATTTGCAATGATCATTTTTGGTAAAAACAAAGTGTTTATATGGTCATTTTTATCTCTTTAAAGCAGAATTAACTTTAATTCCAAATTGAAGAAAAATAAAAACTTGTAATGTAAATGTGCCCACCATACTGCATATTCTGTTCTACTGGGAGTCGTCTGTAACTTTCCATTCAGTTTAAATGAGCAACAGATAAAGTGACCAGTAGACATTGCGGTCTCAGAGCCAATATATGGAACTATGAAATCATAATATGTTAAATATGGACTGGATGTTTAAAAAATAACTAGGGCTGTCAGTCAATTAAAATCTTTTATTGCAATTAATTGCAGAATTATTTAAACCATTTAAAAATTTTTTATGTATTTTATTTAAAGATATTTTTATCTTTAGTATTTATATTATGAAAATTATATAACCATTACAGTTATTTAAGCTATTCAGAAGCCAAAATACTCACCTAATTAATCCTGGTTTATTTATTTCTTGACACTGTAGTTGTCATGTCATGTGTGAGGTAGAATGTTTAAATTGTGATTTCCAAGCTGCATTGAATGCATCAGAAGTTTGTGTCACACAATGAGTTTAAGTTTCATTTTCTATTCCTCCACTGATGACCATTTGATTCGCATTCTCCTGCAGTATTTGGTGAACTTGGGAGCTAAAAATGCTTCAGTCTGGTCCAGAAATCCATTCTGCTGAACAGATAAACTGTCTGGGTACAAGATCCATTCTGTGCCCGTTTCTGCTTCAAAAACACAACCTGCTTTCTGAATCGCTCCCTGGAATCATGCTGATTGTGCGGCGTTAATTGCATGTTGAGAAAATTAACTAACTGTGAACAGGAAGGGACATCAACAGGCATGCACTGTGAAATAAATCTGTTAAAGGTTGAATATCTTTTCTTAAAAAGTGTTTATATGTATATATATATATATGTACATATAAACACTTTTAGCTTTGGCCAGCACTTAACCATGATGTCTCCTCTTGTTTGAATTTTGTTGTTGTGCTGTTCTCACTTTCTTATTAGAACTTACGTTGTAAGATTGTTTTGGGCAAAAGCATCTGCTAAAAGACTGTACAACAGAATAAAATCTGTTCAGTGACATTTTCCTTCAGACTCCAGATGGATTCAAGCATTTTAAGTATCAACATGATCTACATGTACAAATGAAGACAAATAATCTGTATTTAACCAATCTGAGAACGTT
>JAVQJG010220909.1:0-10306 GCA_036024015.1 Craterocephalus amniculus
ATATATATATATATATATATATATAAAAGTGACACAATTGTTCAACATTTTTTGCTTTCAGTGTTTACTTGCAGTGTTTTTTATATGCATGAACATTGTAAATCTGTATTATTATTTAACACTGTCAGACTCACATTCACCTTATACCTTGCATGACTGTTATTGTTCACTCAGAACCAGAGAAGACTTTGTTGGTCTTCCTGTTATATTGCCAACCTTTTATCATGGGACACCAGTCATTTTTCTAGTATTAGTCAAATCTAATCTACAAAGCTAAATATGCAGCCTTTTTACCTAAAAAAAGGTTATAAACTTGAGTGATTGAGCATAATATATTGTAATAGTTTGAGTTTGAATAATTTATATTAACTTGATAAATCTTAGTTTGCTATGAAGTACAGGAAGAAACTTGATGTGATAATTCCACATAAATTTAGATACTTCACAAAATCTTTCATTAGATTAAATCTTGTATTTTCAACAAATGTGATGATTTCAATTTGACCGCACTTACTGATGAACTTTGCAGCAGTAACTTGGTGTAGACATTGTTTTTGCTGAAATAATGCCCCGCCACAGACCTCTCTGTTACGCTGCAGCAGCTGCTTGTATAATTGTTTTTAAACACAGGGATGCCCAATAACTGAAGAGCAGTCAACGGGCATGACAAAATTAATTATAAATAAATTCATTTTCATTATAAACCATCACTCTAACAGGTAAACTGTAGTTTTATATCTAGAACATGTTGTCTGTACATGGTGACTAAAACTGGTGAAAGGGAGATCACTGAATCACTCAATATGGAGACAAGAAAACGTTAAGCTGCAAACTGATTTACCCAGAAGCTGAACACAGAAATCAGTAAGGTTAACACAAGATGATTTTTTTTTAAAGTGTATTGTATTATTCCTACTATAAGTTCTTGTTATTCACTTTACCAGCGATAAAGAAGAAAAAGAAAATTAAAGAAGAGGAATTTGAGACATTTTAGTTTTGACGATTTGTAAAAATGACAATTTTTATTTCTAGTATTCAACTCGTCCTGAAATCATTAGGAACCTTTGTGTTTCATATGGCCCCATTTTTCATGTACATATCTTATTTGCATTGATTTCACTTAAGTACATTAATTTATTTAACCCTTTGCACTCCAAAATTCACATGACTTCATTAGATTCAAGGAACATATAACCATTAAATAAAATATATTCTATCAAAGCCAATCTCTTCAATCATTTTCTTCTTTTTTGCACCATATCTATTGAATGAGGTTGAACATACCCTCGGCTTACAGATGCCCTTTTGGTTCATAAAAAGTGCTGCCAGTAGATAACCTACCATTTTAGATCATTTGAACACTTAGGTAATGTGTCTGATTAAGTTGATGTGGATATTTTTAGGCTCTAGGGCTATTTTATTGCATCAACATGGGACTTGTTTTTTCATTCTTCTTATCATTTTTATACAGACCGTTTATATAAAGCTGGTAATTTAGATATTAGTGTATGTCAGGAGTCTCTGTGAAAACAGATCCTGTATATCAATTGCAAAAAATTAAATTGTAAATACCCATTTTCCTTGTTTTTAGAATAAGTTTCACATCATTAAGATACTTTTGGGGAGTTGTTTGGGAGTCACTGCACATATAAATGACAAAAAGTATAGAATGGATCATTAATTTATTGCTTTGTTTTATAACGTGTGACTCCAGTACCAAACTGGACCATTAATATACTAAAATACAGCAGGAAATAACTGGAATAATTATGCATTTCATTTATTAACTGATAAACTTTGTCTGTAACCAGATCAAACAGATGGAGGATTTACTTTTCATTTTCATTCATCCTTTGTTGTTGTTCTTCTGCTTCTTCTTACTTCATATTATTCTACAACCATCCAGATGACAATCCCAGGCAGTAGTAAAGGAAGAGACGGGCAGAAAAACTTGCTTTTCATCTTTAAAACAGAGTTTTTTCTAGTTGCATGATTGGAAGAGAAAACACATTTTAATGTATGTGTTAAACCAGTTTGAAAATAGATTGTTAAGACTGCGAGCAGATTTCAGTCAATATCCAAAACTCATTCAGGCTTTATAACCTGCAGGTCTCCACTCTATTCTCATATAACACAGCACAACTAAACAGCCTCAAACAGCTTATACACACACCTGTTTTAAATGACCTTAGGTTTCCTTCAGGGACTGTAAGGTTTGAGTGTAATTCCACATAGGAGTGTGTTAGTACCTTTGGAGTCTGAGCAAATGTGAGTGGCAGACGTGTTGGAGAGGCACGGTGACCTTCTCTCTCTGGACTGTAACTCAATCAGAGCTCAAGGCGTGACACCGTAACCCCGCGTGGCAGGAAGCGGCCTGGCTGAGCCACTCGGCTAAGGCCCCCACTAACGGGCGTGACCGCGCCGGACTCATATCTCCCCGGAAAACAAAGCTGCTCCACTGCCACTTTCTTACAAATGAGAGATAATCTCCCCCCTTTTTTTTCTTTCTTGATTCGCTGCAAAAATGTGTGTCCAGCATGACAAGTTCACAGGTTACCAGCTCTCATGTTACAGGTTCATTAAGGGAATTAATGAGGCTTCTGTAGCAGATGGATTAAGAGAGTATCTGATTTCCTTCCAGGCATGCTCTCCAAAAACTCCTTTGGAAACAATGTGTAATACGCATGATTATTCTAAGTGGGCCGTAAATGGACAATTGCCACTTTAAAGAACACGAGCCTTAGTGTTGGTTTTTCTCAGGCTATAAGGTGGCATTAGGTTAGCTGGCTAACACTTGTAGATGTTTAGATAAGTGAAGCTAGCTAATCTGATTATGTGAGTTTATCCCTGAGTGAAGATTGAGGCTGTTGGCTGTGTTTCATCAGCTGCTCAGGAGAACCACACAGCTTGTTTGGCTGTGCAAACAAACACCTGCAGATCCTCCCTGTGTGGGCAGCTTCTGTATCACATGGTCAAGTAGCAAAAAATTGTTATCAAGTAAAGCTTTGATCATAGTGCAGACATTTGGGATCAACTCTATGCCTTTTTTTTTTTTTTTTTTGCTGTCATACAACTTTTTAAAGTTTTTGTTCACATAATTTACTGACATCAGACTCCAGTGTGAACAGTTTCCAGCCCTTAAATGTGTGTTTATAGTAGTAAATATGCCGCTACACATGTAATCTGTAAATCAGTTTCAAAGTTGTGTAATCAGATTTGTCGAAATCCAATCTCGCTTCTTCCAGCACAAAATTGTGACGTCAGTCTCACTTCGATGACTTGAAAGTTGGATGAAATGAGACATGCGCGTTCAGAATGAAGTAGCTTTGAAAACTAGAAGCACTCAGAGAGTTAGACATTGGCAAAGCCATCACACATTTTTATTGCCAATGATTGTCGGCATTATTTTTTAGTTTGAAGCTCAAATGGGAAAGTTATCTCCTCATAGTAAAGAATCCTTAAAAGTTTTGATCCAGCCAGTGATCTGAGGTTTCCTGAAAATTTCACCAAAGTTCTTCCTAACTTTTTATTAATGTTGCAAATAGACAGACAGAAAAACCAACATCATATGACTGTGACAGAGGTAAAGGTTGGGAATTTAATTAAATTTGATTTAAGATTTGAAAAAAACAAACCGGATATGTGCTGTTCAGATGATTGTAAAAAGACCAGATATGGTTCACACATAGACAGAAAGTCTGGTTTGAGCTACTTTTGCCTGCACTGTGAACATAACTTGAACATATTACTTCAAAGTAAAACTACTTAACTAGAAGTAAAAAGTAGTCATCTAAATCAATTACTAAATTAATAGTAAAAAGTACTAGGTGAAAAGAAATTAAACTGACTGTAACATCTGATTTAATTTAAAGAAAGACAAACTTCCCAAATTACCCAAAACATCCTGACCATTCATAGCTTAAAGCCAATACTAACTCATTCTTCCATAGAGGACATACAGGTACAGTGGTCTGGGAAACATACGCAGTATTTAACTAAATGTCTTCAAACACTGACTGGATCAAAATGAAAGACTGTACCAACATCTAAAAAGGAAATTGGGTCCAACTTACCGGGCTGGTTGAGTTTTTGCTGACACGACAGATTGTTAAGGCAGAAACAGAAAACACTGTTATACTGCTGCAGATGCACTAAGTGTAAGCAACATGCTTTCTGTTTAAGGCCCGGCGAGCTCGTCCTCTTCAGTTTCAACATCAGAGGCAGCGGCCTCTGATATTTTCCATGTTTTCAATTCCCTGTCCGCTGGGTGTGAATTGTTTGTGCTGCTGGTTTGTGTGTGATCGTACGACTGTGTTGTTATGATGTCTGATGCTTTCAGTGTGCAGTCTTTATATCTGCCGGACAAAAATAAGGTGTATCTAACTGGATAAATGGCGAATAAAGTAATGTGTGAAGTATTCCAGATAAAGGTAGAAGGTTAATAGTATCACTTCTCTTTACTTTACTAGAGTAAAAGTAAATAGTTTGCAGTAAAGTTTTTTCAAAAAGTCATACAAAAGTAAATGTAATGGACTGAATGTAACTCGTTACCATCCACCTTTGGCCCTTTGCCAAACTTTTACTTTTTATTGGTATTATTTGTATTAATCTGAAGTTTTTAAACTGTTTATGTGTCAACATTTAAAACATTTGAACAAATAATGCTGGTGAATAAATAATTAGAAGTCTGATGCACAGTTTCTTACACGATAATGATGATATTCAGGCAAGCCAAGCACACAAGTAACTGCAAAGCTCATGTCCTGATCACAAACACTCTCTGAATCAGAGTGATCAGATTACTACGATAATCTTGTGCGGTTCTAAAATTTGATATTTGAAAAACTGTGGTCTACATTTTCCATTCGATCATTTCTTCTTTTGGAGTACGTATGTACATAGTAATATAGCTTCCAGTTCCGCACCTTTGTTGAATATAGCGGGGCTCATGGTCTTAGTGTTAGCAACTGATGTGGAAGCTGAAAAGCTTGCTAAAAGGTTTATACATGAATGCCTTACTGCTGCTGCACGCCATCATGTTTTTGTTTTGTGTTTTCTGCTCACGTTGTGAGTGTTACGCAGTAGTTTGCACATGGATCGATGTAAAAAAAATAAATATATCTGATGTATGGGTTTATATACTCAAAGACATTGAAATATTTGGAGAGAAATTCACTGTCAGTGTGTTAACCCTTAATACTCTCAGCACTTGGAAGGAACTGTGTAAAATACATTTTATTTGTCCTGTCTCACCATAAGATGTCAAATAACTCATAAAGTATCAGTTTATACTCTCTACATAATCATGTTAAATAATCTGACAACTCCAGACACCAGGTAGTGATCAGATTTTGGGGTTACGTGGCTGGCACCTTGGACAGACTTTCTGTAGCAACCATACTGGGACGTTTACATGACAGCAGAAATATTAGTTCTTGCATTTGTCTCAATAGACATGTTTATGTTAATCTAACAAAAATAGTAGATCATCACAGCTATCCATCTAAAGTCCTACATTTTTTCAATGTTTTAGCAAAAACAGTGCAACAACAGAATTTATCAGCCAAATTCGTGATAAAGTTGCTCTCAGTCTCATTTTTTTCTGTCTTTTATCAGAAGGCCAAACACATTGTAGTATCACCATAAGACTGTGGGTCAATGTACAGTCACAAAAATATTTACAGAACCAGTCTGCTGAAAATCTGACTTTACAACCACAGTGTCATCTGCCATTAGGACTCCATTGTAGGTCCTTTGAAAACATCTGCAAGCTTCATTCTGATGAATTACTTAGATACCTTCTCATGCTTGTGTTCGGGGGGGCAGACAGTTAATGGGCAAGTCAAGCTTGAAGCAAATCTCTACTCAAATATAAAAACAACAAAAGAACATGTCTCAGTTGAAGCAAATAAACAGTACTGTTCCATTGGGTTAAATATTGTAATGTTATCACAAACCCTCCCTCCTAACAGCGGTTAGGAAACAACTGTTACCTTCAATCATCTCTTCGGTTTGGACACACTCCTGTATACAGCATATTCACTGCCCGTCAGTTTCATAAAAACAATTGTGAAAATTTAGGCGACTTTGAGCGTGGCATGGTTGTTGCTCTGAGTATTTCAGAAACTGCTGATTAGCTGGGATTTTCACACACATCCATCTCCAGGGTGAAAAAGATCAAATATCCTGTGAGAAACAGTCATCTGGACTTAAATGTCTTGTCGACGGCAGAGGTCAGAGAAGAATGGGCAGACTTATGGGAGATGACAGAAAAACAACAGGAATTCAAATAACCACTGTTTCCTACCAAGGTTAGCAGAATATCATCTGACCACACAACACATGTAGCCTTGAAGCAGGTGGGCTGCAGCAGCAGAAGACCACACCGGGTGTCACTCCTGTCAGCTAAGAACAGGAAACTGAGGCGACAGTTTGGTGGAAACAGTGTGATAGCATGGATCCTGCCTGCCTTAACAGTTCTGGCTGCTGGTGGGGATGTGGTTATCCTTATTACTATTATTATTATTATCATTATTATTATTAATATTATTATTGATAAATATAATGATAGATTTCATTTATCGTTCTTTACTGCTCATAAGCCATTGGGGATGGGGGACTTCTTGGCAAATTAAAATCATGTCTGTGGACATAAATGAATAGAATACTTTTTTAAAAAACTATTTTGTGCCTAAACTCATGGAGGGATGAGAAGCACTTTGTGTTGGCAACTGATTGTGGTTATTTTAGCTTTTAACATTTTCGCTGCCACTAATTAGATGGGACTGTTTTTAATGTATGTATGTGTGTATTGTCCAGCGCTGAAAGCTTTTCCTGCCCACCCTGACAGATGATTGGCTGATACATTAGAGTCAGTTTAGGCTGTTCATATGAACCATTTACTGTGTATTAACAATGAAGTGGGAACATCTATCCACAGGTCCAAAATACAGTCACAATTCACAGTTGGAAACCATGAGCTGCCAGGGTTTCAGGAGGCAGATGTTTTATGTGAGGCAGTGAAATGTGCAAGCCCTAAACATTTATATTTTGCTAACCCTTACTATGTATTTTTACCTTCTAACCCTAACCATGCGAGAGAAAGAGCAAAAATAATAAAACCAAGGGGTCTGTGGAAAAGGCTGTGTGCGGTAGGTGTGAAACCTGTGGTCTGTGGCCTGAGAATGCCGCATGATTGTCATGCATAGAGGAGGATGTAGTGAGACTTTGAATGCACACATCATCACGTAGCGAGATGCAAGCTGCATCTCCATATTTAGATTAAAGCATTGGTATGGTTTAGGTTTTTGTTACTCTACGGTTCCACCGCAGTTACTGGGAAGCATTCGTGCTGGGAGCCAACATACGGTAGCTTTTACATGTTCTTTCGTGATATCAGCTTGTTTTCTTACGCTGCCCAGCAACATTGCATAGAATGCTTGACACTTAACATCTAATCATTTTCCTTAAATGTATTTCCACCCACAGAATAACGTGAGGAAGAAGAGAAACGCAGCCATGGGTACAAATGTGCCTCTGATTAAATCATCCTTCTCTAACAACTATTAAACAATAAGTAGCTCTGTCATGTACTGAAGTTATGTCCAGACACTATGTGAAACATTTCCAGAAATGAAAGAACTGTCCTCATGCTGAGTGAATTGTTATCCATCAACAGAGCAATGAGCTGCATGATTACTAAATGAAACAGTTGATAGCAAGAGCTGCATCCATAAGTGATTCTTATTTTCAGTCTTAATGAATTAAAGAACCAGATTATCATCAACATACAGTTGCAAGCAGCCAATCTACTGCTTTTACGTTCTACGATGCCACGCCACTGTTTTTACATGCAGAGATTTCATGTGAAAAATAGATAACAGGCCTTTATGTCCGTGCACATGGTGGAACAGGTGCAGTGTTTTAAACAGGAGCGCCCAAATCTCTTCTCCTTCTGAGTCAGAAATCGTGAGAGGGGACAAGGTCGTTCCACCGGGTCGAACAGTCTTCAAACAGCTCGTAAACCAGAGGTGCCATGGATGACAAAAAATGTCAAAAATCCACGTTCGGAAGTGATGGAGAAGGCCGGTGCGTCGTGTGTGGATATGTAAGACAAGCCTCCGTGTGCCATTTCAGTCTCCTGTCATTTTTTAAATGATACACGTGCAAAGTTGGACTCATATTTCCGGCAGCAAGGCAGAAAAGTGGCGCAGAGAGAAAGCAAAGTTGTGCAACCATGCACGGACACATCAGCTCACACGCGCTCTGCAGCGATGTGCTCCCTGATACCCATGTTTATTATCAGGGCTTGTGTTAGAGAAAGGGCTTAGTGGCAGGGCAGAGGTCGTGGCAGCGGGATTTCATGGCTAACAGAGATCGGGACACTTGTGAGAGAGCGTGGCCTCTAAGACGTGCAAAAACAAAATAGAAAAAAAAGTCCCAAATGGCAACCCTGGACAAACAGAGAGAAAATATAAAGGCACGAAAACAGAGAAATGTGAAATTTAACCAGATGTCTGTCAGTAAAGAGAAAACCTGAAATACAATCAACCCCAAAAAAACCAGCACAGCACAAAGAAAGAGCAAAAATGTTAATATTATTTACTGTCCTTATTTTCCTTTCCCCGCTCACCCCCAGATATGCATGTGCCTCAGTTCACCATTTGTCTTTACTGGTAAACACAATTTAATATTAAAATAAATTACAAATGGTAGACTGATGGCTGGGATAGATTTTTCTTGCGGGAAGTTCAGCCTCCACCAACATTAATGTCCCCTGCCACCTTTGGAGGCATAAATCTCTTTTTCCCTCTTTTTTGCCTTGAATCATATAGGGATATTGAATTACCCCCCTGCTCCGCACACATAAAGGCATTGTGCATTACATTGACTGATAAGCTGTCACCAGCAGTTTAACTTAGAGACATTCAAAGAGTAATACACCAGTTGAGGATAAACTAACCCCAGTCCCCTTAGAGTAAACTATGGTGCTGTCACTGTGAAAAATACAGCGGGGGCATTTCATATAACATGCAGCATCTGGCATCTGAAAATGGAGGAAAATACCTCTGAACAATGCTTGGTTTATGGCTGTTTTCATCCTGGGTGACATTTTTACCCTTGAACATAAGAGAGAGCTTAGATCTGGGAACCGAAACTGGCTGATAAACAAGCGTCACCGGCTTTGGAGGTGTCTCAGTCATAAAACCGGAAAACCTGATAATACAAAAACAATGTACTTGTTTTTACCATCAACTTGTATTCTTCCTCCTCAAAACATCAGTGGATTCATTCTGAGCCATGTGTGCAGCCCCCCCTTTTTATAAACCTCTTTTCCATATTTATGAGAGCAGCTAAAGGGCCTTTTTCACGCTACAATCTGGGAACAACTATTAACGCTTGGAGTTGGACCAATGAGAGTGAGCCGCCTCTCACTTGTCGTAGTTGGCATGATGGCGGGCCGATCCATCACGGCAGGTTTGGCAGCAGTGAGGCTTGTGGTACCGGCTTGCCCCGCCGCTTCAGGGGGGTATGTCCAATTCAACATCTGCATGAGAGGCTCCGGCAGAGCAGCTGTATACAGCCTGCTGGTGTGTGTGTGGGGGGGGGCGGGGGGGTTTGTGTTGTCATGGCCTCTGAAATAGATACTACAAACAATATTGCACCATTAATAAAGTGTTTCATAGAAACAGTGGTAGTTTGCAGTACTTTGTTTTTCAGATGATGGAAATAAATACGTGAGTGAATGTTGGTGTACGTTGAGCTTAATGCAAAAAACAAACAAAACTTCAAGTGGTGTACATTTAAACCGAGCTAAGTGAACTTAACCATCTGTTATGAGACATTTAGTAAAGCTGCACTTCAACACTTCAACTGCCAACCTCATAATTTAGCGTAGTTCGTGCATGAAATACAGTGAAAAAGCAAACAGATTCAAAATAAGCACAATAAAAGGGTTTCTATTAAGAATAGTAGGGATGCAAGGCTTCTGGGTTCAATTCAGTTTGATTCACGGTTCAATATTTTTTTCAATACAAAAAATTTATTTTAATACTTTTTTACTTGTATTTTTTCTAAATGAAGTACAAACATTTGTTTTGACACAATCATCAATGTATCACTGTATTAAAAACGATTAATAACAAAAACATTCTGTTAACACGACCCCTGCGTCAGTGATGTATGTTGGAGACCCTCTGTGGAGCAGATGAGCACAGATCCACTGAGCTTTCAACACTGAATGAATCATCAGAGGACACAAAATTATGAGACAGTGCTCACGGTTTGGTACGCACCCCTATTAGAC
>JAVQJG010220917.1:0-14204 GCA_036024015.1 Craterocephalus amniculus
ATGTCTCTGTAAACGTTTTAATTCCTCACCGCTGCATCAGCTGATTTTACGTGACTTCACCACCACATGTGGGAGGAAATGTTGAAGCTCTAGAGTCGATCAGACCCTGCTGATGTTTGAAGCCGTTTTTATTGTTTATTTCCAGTGTGGACCGACGGAGTGTGTGTCGCACTGCTTTGTGGGTTGTTTTGTTTTGTTTCTGTCCGCGAATCAGTGCTCGTTATTGCATGACGCCAGCAGCTCCGCCCAAACCGTACTGCTCCATTTTCGATGGACTCACAACTGAAGTGGGGCCATAAATGGTCCGGAACGGGTCGGTTTAATGGGTCGCTTCCACAATGGAAACGCTCAAAATAGCGACCTGAACCGTATCGACCCGCTCAGTGGAAACGGGGCATCTGTGTCCTACCAGAGAATAAAAAGTTCCTTTTTGAGAAAACTCACATCTTCAGGATGATCTCAGTTCACCTAAATTACGAGAGAAATTTGTCTGTGACTCTCACACTGGCAGATGTGCTCCAAGTTTAGATTTTTTCTTTGAATTGTGTGTGTTACAGCACACGTGCTCTTTAACTAATAAACTAGATCTGCACTAGAACAAGAGAATATTGTTCTTGCTGTTTCATTATTTCAGCCATTGGTCTGAAGGGCTTTAACCAACTTAGTCAGTCTCTTAACTGATGGCTGCCCTGCCTTTCTTTCATTAGTGCGTAGAAAGATTTGTGTACAAAGCTGTCAGAAATGTAGTAATCTGTTTTATCATATTTAAACCCCGCTTTAGTGGAGGCCAGTCAGGATGTAAATGCTGGTTAGCATGGCAACAGACATTCAAAAACGATCGTGGCTGTTTGAAACTGCATTTATAGACACACATGAAACCAATATATTCTCGACGCCGATGGTTACAAAATTGCTGCAAACCCCTTCTGGGCTTTTTAAAAATGTTGTTTCTTTCCATACAACTAATTAATTTGTTTTTAATTAATTTAATCTCAGTCTTTACTACCATGTAAGTATTTATGTATTTTTTATTTGCATCTATTTAACAATATTAATTCAATAGTTAATTGTATTTTATCGTACCCCAGTGTTTTTTTTTTCTCATATTAGTTTTACTATATTAATTTTGTAAATAAATGTAGGTGTCAGGGGCTTTACATTTCAAGTTGTAGCAAACTGTAAGGAAAACAGTCTCACTGCCCTTTGCAGAATAAACTAAATGATCAGATGATATAAAGCAGTAGTTCCCAACCTGAACCATTTCATTTATGAACCCTGTCTGAGAAATTCTGCAGTGTAAATGATTTGTCCCTATTTTCTTAAAAAAGTAGGCTAAATGTTGATCGTTACCTTTACTATCATTTGAGAAGGTTGGCGATGAAAGCGTAAAGCCAAGCATGGCTTCAGCCCAGGGCAGGACAGGGATTCAGGCTTTTTGGTAGTTGCGTATATTCAAGGAAAATAGGTTGGGAACCACCGATGTTAGAACAAACCGTTACTGTGACATGATAGTGGGTGCTGTTGTGGCATTCTTTGAAAAAGCAAGCTGGTTATTGTAAAGTTTTTCCTTTGAACCCACATGAACTGACACCTGCCCAGTAAAAAAGTGGTATATGATCATAATTACACAAGATATATATCAAAATCTATAAAGCATCTTGTTTAATGAAAACCAAAGAAATATGCAAAAAAAAAAAAAAAATCAGTGAAAGAGTTTAATCTGATTAACTGGCATCTGTGGTTGAAAATAACTTCGTAGTTATTTATAGTTGCAGATTTATTTTCAGTCTGTAGAGTAACAAATTGCATAAAATTTCAAGCTCATTGTAATTTATCCATTAATCAGTGTAGAATAGAAAAAAATCACTTTACAAACTGTTGCTTTAAACAGTTTTCATGAGAAAATAACCTTTTAATTAGTGTTTGGCTGCTTCTACTCTTGTGTTGTTGAGGTTGAAGATGTTGTCGAACACAGTCAGTTTTTTTAAAACTTGTCAGACATTTAATTAATTCATTAGGAGCTTTTATGAATAACCACACGTAGCATGGTTTCGTTCCGGCTGGGCCGGGCAGCTCTGCTGTGAGATGGCTTTGGAGGTGACCTCCTGCATCGTAGTGGGATTAACTGTCCATCAGTGATGGCCCTCATTTATCTGTTCTGCTGTGTTGAGCAAGTTGCGTTGGTGCCAGCCCTTGTTGCTGGAGGAGGAGGCATGGAAGGCTCTGGGGGACTGAGATGTGTAAAAGTCCAGGAAAACAAAAGGTGAATCCAGTTCTCGACACCCTTGTCAAACCTCTAGTCCTCTTTTTTTTTTTTTACTTTGTTTTTCTTCTTCTTCCATTTGCCAGTTTTTTGTGGCTGAATCCTCTTGTGATGGTTCTTCATTATTGGCTTTTAACCTCTCAGTTAGATTCTTGATCTGAATACGAGGCTCCTGTTGGTAGCGCCCTCTCGGCGTGTCGTCGAGTGTTTGTGCTCTTCTGTCCGATAATAATCCAAACCATTTCTCTCCCATGCTCTCTCCCCCTGCAAGGAGCGGAAGGTACACAACCTCTGCTGTGTTTGCTTCTTAGCACTTACATCTTATTGGGTTTTCTTTTCTTTCCCTCTCTCTTTTCTTTTTTACTGTCGTAGCTGTATGGCAAGTCCTAATTTTGTGTCCTTGTCTTCATTTTGTATGGAACTTCCATGTATGCATCATATGGGCCATATTGCATCTCTGAGAATAAAAGGAAATGTTCTTCTGTTTCCCTGCAATCTACTGTTTGACTGTTCACAGTCAATTATAAGCACAAATTTCTTTTTTCTGATACACTTCATAGATGAAGCGAGTCATTTTGAATTAGCATTGAGCTTTGAGCAGACTAATTGCATCTCTCCTCATTGCCCATGTATGCGTTTGATCATGGAAACTTCTCATAGTGTGCTTTTCTTTTCTTTTGGTAACCGTTAAGAGCTTGCATTTCATGTGTAGCTTTTATTTATTTCTTTATTTTACCTTTCATACTGAATAAACAAGTTTAACATGGCTAATTTTCAAATATAAAGTGTTTACTCTTCATCCGGTGTTGTTGAGTTAATAATGTTCTGTCTTGTTTTGTTTGTTTTTGTTTGTTTTTAGGTTTTCATAGAGCTGAGTCACATTAAAAAGTGCAATACAGTGAAGGGAGTCTTTGTCCTGGAGGAATTTGGTAATTACACCATCTATTGATTCTAGGCCTGTACTCGGCACGGCAGTAACTCAGCTTCGTGGAAAACGTATTGACGAGAGCTTATAAAGTTTCACTAAATTGGATACCCGCTTTGCTCGAGAAAGACAGAGATGCTAATGTCTGCAGGTGATTAGAGGACAGATGAATTCTTCGGGGATGTGGTTGGCAGTCACAACAGTGTCAGAGTTGCGTTTCATTTAGCTGATGAGGACAGACAGAGTTGGCGGCGGCTTTGGAGTCGGGATGGAATATCTTGCAGCCTTTTTCCCTCCGTGTTTGTATTCAGAAAAAAAGGGCAGAGAGGATGAAATTAGAAGTGACAAGTTTGATCAGGAGCAGCCGTCAGCGTGCAAAGTTCAAGGTAGATGGGTAAGGAAATGAGAGAGGAATCACTGGTGCAATTGAGATGAAATCTGATTAAATGTGTGTGTTTTAGATTTTAGAAGCAATACTGGAAAAGTTTCTAATTTGACTAAACTGATGATTATTGTTTAGATCTGTTTAGCTTATCAGTTAAAAAAAAAAGTCTGAGCTGAGAAGAAAGAAGGATAAAAATCACATTTTTGCAAATTAGATCCAGACCAATTTTATAGTTTTAAAAGGGATTCCGGCTGTATTTCCTCAGATGCCAAGATCAGGATTTTAGATCAGGCAGTGTTATGACCAGCAATTTGCACTTACTGCTCCATACTAATGCTCTCCTGTTATTTCACAACAAGCATCCACTGATATGGAGCTTTACCACTACCAGTTAGTCTGTGTAGCTCTGCCGTACAGATGGAGGTCTGTTTGTGCAGCAGTGCTACAGTGTGTAGGTGAAAAGAGCTGCCGCTGCCTG
The DNA here is from genome assembly GCA_036024015.1 of Craterocephalus amniculus. Lineage (NCBI taxonomy): Eukaryota > Metazoa > Chordata > Actinopteri > Atheriniformes > Atherinidae > Craterocephalus > Craterocephalus amniculus. The sequence continues at coordinate 4,052 of JAVQJG010220917.1, forward strand.
CGTTGTTGCCACAGCAACCCATGCAGATAGATTGTTCAGGGTCTATATCTAAAAATCAGATGAGTAAAACCTGCAGGCGAAACAAAGCCCACAGAGGATGTTTTCATAACCAATTATAAAATAAATATTCTCCCAACCTCCAGTTAGCTGTACTGTTGTGTTCAAAGAGTTTTTTTCAGCTTGATTCATACAGAGTTGCTGCAGAAAATAATAACCAGAACAGTAAATGTGTTTTAAGCCAAAATTGTTTTCAAGAAATGCACCAAATTTCTCAAATTCAAATCCCAAGTTGTTCAAAGAAATTCTTCATCCTATGTAAAGATACCAAACAATGAGGTTGGAGTTATTGCTGCACACAAAAGTAGAGGTCAGCACAAAATGTGCTTATTGTTCATGCTGACCTTTATCCTGCAGGAGTGATGAAAGTACACAGAATACCACCATCGTTAGGCTGGAGAAGCATTACATAAGGCTTTTTTTAAAATGCGTTTTTCTAAGAAAAGTAAAGCTTCCTCTGTTATCAGGTAGCAGAGAAATTTACAAATGGATTCGTGAAGGAATACTTTATAAATGAGTCATTTTAGAGTCGTTACAATAGTGGTTGTTGTTGTTTTAGGTTTCTGAGAAACAGAAGTAGCTTTTATCTGTTCAGTGAAAGAGGTGAAAATAATCAATACGTGTCAGGTTAGTTTGCAGCTCAGCTGCCTCTGTGGTTAGACTGTTTAGAGCCGCAGTAGGAATCATCAGAGCATGGCTTATATGTCTTGGTATGAATCAAAAAGGATGATTCACAGTGTGACACTGTAGTTCCTGATCATCAGAGGTTGAAGCTGAGCGCCTGGCTGGGTTACTGCCGTGCCTCTGTGCTGCTTTTGTAATGTTGCCCTCATCTTTGCCACTATGAAAACCTTCATTCTCCAGCAGGTAAAGTTTTGTCACCTTTCTTCTTCCAACTAAATCCATGCAGACTATTTCCTCCCTCCATCATTGCATTATTCTTTTCTCCCGTAATTCTTCCAGCGATATTCCCCTGCTTCAGTCATCACTTGCTTTTTCATTTCGGAGATCACCCTACACTCCATCCCCCCCATGGTGTGGTCATCATTCTCCGACCGTCCACCTCTGTATCTCAGAAAGTGGAGATCTTAGGTGGGGCAGCTGGTTTGTGGGGGGATGAGTAGAGGGATTTAACTTTTCTAATCCCCTATCACCTGCCCAGAACTCGGCCTCTTCATCCCTGCTGTGGGTTCACAGTTACTAATGAAAAGTCCGTCTGTCCTGTGGGCAGTGACGTGGTCCTGGGTCAAAGGATTTTAGCTTTCTGTGACGGCCTGTCAGTCCTCTGGGGTGGAAGGGACGGGGGGAGGGGAGCCTTTTCTTTTTTCTTTTTCTTTATTCTTTTCCTGTTTGTTGTATTTCATTGGTCAAATCTTAAAATCTTTGCAGATAATACATTGTGTATTTAATTTGTTCATTTTGTGAGCCACTTTTCCCAGATTAAAGGAACCGTCTCACTGGTCGGTGATGTCCTACAAATGATCTGAAAGGTAGAAACTCATCAGTCCGCTTGTGACTAGACTGATGAATTCAGACCAAAATAATTAAAGACAAAGTTGATGAGCTGAAAAGTTAATTCCACTCCTCACTGACAGTGGACTCTTCCTGGCCCACATTTCATTTTACTCTTACTACTTTTACTTTTTTTTTTTTTTAAGTCCAACCTTCAAACCCCCTCTTCCCCCCCAAAAGCTTTCAAATGAACTCATCGTGGTTTCTGCTGCTTTTGAATTCTTTGTTTTGTCTCTTGCATCGGCATAGTTCCTGAAACTAAAGAAGTGGTGATCCACAAGTACAAGACCCCCATGGTGAGTCCTCTTGTCCCCTGTCTGGGGTCAGTTATTCATCAGTGATGAGCACTGAGTGGTAAAAAATAGTTTTTATAGTTTGTTAACCATCAGCAATGTGTTTAAATTAAGATTATTTGCAATATTTAAAAATATCTAACATATTTCCATATATTCCTTAACACAAGTCTTCAAAGTAAACAGATCCCAGTTAACATGAGACCAGCCAGCTAGCGTACAGTAGAAAATTAACCCTTCGGTTCAGTATCTAGTGCAGCAATAACAGCAGCTGAAAATTTTATTTATGACCCAATTTTAATCAAATTTCACATCATCATCCTTTGAACTTCTAGTTATGAGCAGTGTTGATTTTCTGCCCAGGTCACCCTTGCGAAAGAGATCATGTTCTCAATGGGTTTTTATCTGGTTAAATAAAGGAGATAATAATAATCCAGATGCAGCATAAACTGTTTGGTCTCTTCTATTCAGCAGAGTCTCTCTGACTCTTCTACGCTCGTCACTGTCGCTCAGTGGTTGTTTAGAAGTTACATCCAGATCAGGACTGAGCAGTCTGACTCTTAGAAATAAGCTTTTTTATGTAGATTTATGTAGTGAAGCTCAGACGCTGAAGTTGACTTGCACCTGATTTTAAAAAAGAAAAACAGATTTTACCCTCCATTTAACTGCTAATCCTCATGGCTCACAGCCCTCTGCTAGTCAGTGATGTAATAATCTGACCATCTCATGATTTAAGTTGAGTTTTCATCTGCTTTCAGGACTTGTTTCCTTTATGAATAGCAAGAAAAATACATCGTTAGTCTCTCATTGCTTGATTAGCAGGAGAAATGACATTTAGAAAACACAGGATGAAGGGTGTACAAGTTAAAGGTGACCTACGGAGTTTCTTACTTCTTAACAAGTTCAAATAATATTACTAAACACACTTTTAGACTCCATGAAATATTGTTTCCTGTTTGTAAAGGAAAGTTATGAATGGTAATAATTCTAATAATACACTTATTCATATGTACTTTTGAAGTGAAACTCCATTTGACGTGTTTGTAGAAACATGAAGACTGTTTGCACTGAAGGGAGCATGTCTGGCCTCTCATCTCATGACATGGTCCCTCAAATCACTTCTGAATGCTGATTAACTTCATACTCGTCCCATGTTTTTTCCTCTGCAGGCACACCAGATCTGTTACTCGGTCCTTTGTCTTTTCTCGTACGTGGCGGCAGTGAAGGGGAAGGAGGCGGAAGGAAAACCCAAGATGCTGTCACCAAGACCCCTTCCTAGCTAGTCCCCACCTTCTGCTCTCTCTCCTCCCCCTCCTTTCCCTCCTCCATGTGCCTCTCTACTTGAAACAGCATCTCAGCTCTTAAACCAGACTTTTGACAATCCCTAACTTAAATCTAAGCACACGATTCCCGCTCTCTCTTCCTCTCTTCTCCTGTGTATATACGCCTAAAAGCCCAGTTGTGTAGACTTGTCGGTCTGTGATGTCGTGTAAATACATCCAGTCATTCTCCACTGTTGTCCTGATGTTCTTTCCCAGCCCACTAAACATTTGCTTGATCTTAAAGCCTTCGGGCTCCTGTGCGCTGTGTGAAAGTCTCCTATTGTTCTCGCTGCCAAGACTCCACTGTTTTTACCGATATGAAATGTGAGGGATTGCCCCAAGGCACAGAGTGCATGCAGGTCCCGTGCACAGCCTTGACATTCGCTACAGTGAGCTTCCCCCTCCTGCCCGTCTCCATACGGCTGTGTGTTATTCTGTGATACGTGGTTTCTGTAAAGTCGCGGTCTGTCCAAGTTTAAACTGGTGAGACATCCAGAGACCCTCTTATTGTGCAGGATGGTCCATACTGAAAAAAAGCTACTGTATACTGCACCAGAGCACCGCATGTAAACGCTTGTTAATGGCGTATGAACCCTAAAATACTGTGAGTGTTCTCAGATGTGTTCTCTTGCCCTAGAACGGCCCACCAGGCTGATTACTGTTCTAGTTCTACTGTAAAGTTTCTCGTCTGTGGTCTGCTGTTATTAACTGCATGTTACTATGAGGATGAAAAGTAAATATTATATATATTTCTATATATAGTATTTATTTAATATATACATATTAACTGTACATTTCTCTAGAAAAAAAAGTTACAAAATGTTGATTTACTAGATGTGCAATACTTCAGAAGTAGTTAGCCATTGCTGGAGCCAGTGAACTGGCTTTCACAGGGTGAAGAATGTACGAAATTTCTTTCTTTCTATCGTGCATATTGATTGAACAGTCGGAGTTCAGTGTGATACGACCGTTTCTAAGTGTCTTCTGAGGTAATATTGGGTCAATCACGAGGCGGAAAGCGGCTGCTAAGTTGGTCTCCGGGTGGACACTTCAAAGCGCTCTGTTAAAGTAGGTGTTCTGTCGAAAACGTCGGGAGGTTTTACTGCATTTTCCATCTGAGAACAGCTTCCAAAGGCAGCATGAAAAGTGTAGTACGTGCTGACCCTAAAAGCTTTAGTAATGTCAGCTATACGCTTGCTTCATCAGCCTGAGTTGATGCTTAACTGGACATAAACTTTCACATCAGAGGAATTTCTACATAGATGAAAACAACACACTGAGTTAGATGTGCATCATCGAGCAGGTTAGCTCACTGTGTTTGAGCGATGAGAATTTCATCTTCCAGTTATATTTCAACACGTTAGATTGTCACTTTCCAGCTGTAGTTGTCTACTTTTTTTCATTAGTTACTCAAGAAAAGAAAACAGTGAAGCACGCTTTGTCTGCAGATTGTAGAGGGAAACTGCAACATCCAAGTATCTCTGATCCTGACATGGAAGCATGGCCTTTAAGCAAGTGTTCCTCTTATTATTTTGGCAGTAAAATGTGAGCTAAATTCCTCCTTGCATGCCCATGGTAGATGAAGAGGCGCAGAACACCAGATTTTAAACGACTGATGGATTTATTGCAGAACTCCGCAGATTTCTGTCCTGTGATTGACCCCATCAGACGTGTTGAAGCCAACGGCCGTCGCCACCAGATCGTCTGGTCCTAATGTGTGTTTGTTTCATCATAGTGAAACCAGTCCTGTTACTGGACCATTAACTTCCACACTGAGAGCGAGTGTGTGTGTTTGTATAAGTGTGGTCATGTGGTGACCAGTTTCTTCAGATCAGCAATATATTGGTACAGTTATTTCACTGGAAGAGGCTTTGTTTTTGTTTGATTTTTTTGTTTGGTATTTTTCTGACATGCTTGTATTTTTAGTAATTTAACTGTGCAAAGGATTATTTGGAGGATATTAAGATGTTTCATTAAACACAAAAGCTCCATCTGAAGCAGCTCCAAACCTAATCTGGGAATTTTCCTGCGTAAATAGAATTTTTTTTTAAAAACTGGAATATTACAGACCGTCTCTGTTGTTCTTGTTGGCTGCTGTTAAAAGAAGAAAGTAATGAGATGTCAGGTGTAAGTATTCCAGTATTTGGAGAAAAAAAAAGTATTTATAGAATATGTACAGCTTTGGCAATATAATAAAGTTGTCCCAAATGAAGCTTGGTCTAATTTTTCTGTGGAAGGAAAGATGAATGAAATGCAGAAGAAAGACTGATGTAGAGCTTCCAGGATTTATTTCACAGAGTACTGTAAAACAGATTTGTTTTCCAATGTACAAACCATGAACCATAGTTGTTTTAAAGTGCAAAGCAGATAAAAGCTGAGGATCCTGCAGATAAACCATCACAATCAAACTCAACCCTTTTACTTCCAACAAAAAAGATTTGCTGCTGTTAAAAAATCGTAAGGAAGCAGGAAGGAAGAAAACTCCACTTTTAAAACGAGAAGAATACTTTTTTCTTACAAAATATGTGTGCATGTTTTATAGTTCAGTTTATTTTAGACATCTTTGGTTACTTGACACAGACACTTGTAGGCATCAGGAAACCATCAATAACATACGCCAACTGTCTTTAAATATACAAGTTAACAGGTAACCTGATAAAACTACTGTTCTGACACTTGGGGCGATTTTTAATTTGGACAGCAACTTGGCGGAATGAAGGGAAAGTAAACATCAAATTGGTTGTGTAGGCAGAGGTAGCAGTGCTGCTGCACACATAAATCCAAGTGTAACACAATTTACAGTGGGAGCAGAGCCTGAAACCACTGGGGCTGCTCCATGTGCCCAGTTATACACTCGGTAATCACAAGTGAGGTTTGGAGTAGTTTTATCGTACAAATATTACAGAAATGACAAATCGTATTAAAGAAATGTTGATCTGAGATTAAGTTTGGTGAAAAAGCATCAAGCTTATCTCAGCTTATGACCATGATTTAGTTTTTTTTAAAACCCATGCAAACTTTGCAGGGGAACCAACACAATCACATACCAGTGTTTAACAAACCCACACCTCACAAATACAAATAAGTGCTGTAATTATTAATTAGTTTGACTTGTGGGGGTGGGCAGCTTTACTCCCCCACAATTAATTAACTCATTTGTCATTCTTTGAGACCAAATATAATTTTCCCTGCATCCGCTGAGCCTCCTCTGAAGCTGTTGGCATCCCATATGGGGAGAAACACCACGAAACCTGGTGAAGCCAGCAACCACATATTCATAATGGGAAAAACATCTGCGTGAAGTTAAAGGAAAAGAAAAACATTTAAAACACTTCAGCAATTCAAAAACCATCTTTGCATTGTTGTGTTGCACTTCAGTTTATACATGAAACTTTACACTTTGCAGATTTATTGCAGTAAACCCTAGATAATCACCCTGCAGAATATCAAAGATGGTATTTACATCCCAACTCGATGCTGTAAACGCTACGGTCAGATTTGGCTCTTGACCCGGCACTTTCAGATTCTTTGCACCGGTTTAAGGCCACATGGTCTGCAGGTCACATGTCCCCGTGGACGGCTTTGCGGAAGATCCGCAGACGAGACATGACTTCGTCCCAGTCCAGGTAGGCCCCCTCCAGGTGCCGCAGCCTGTCTGGCCTGCTGATGTAGCTCCTCCTCCCATGGAGCAGGCGCCAGTTGTCAAAAGTCACGATGTCACCTGAGAACAGAACCCGATCCAGATCAGGTATGGGGTTTATATCAAAAGATGGCCCAAATCTGTTGCTCTACTCTGCCAATGCAGCTATTTTCCTTTCATGGTCATTTCATTGTGATTTTGAGGCTCTGTGGGTTATGCCTTTCACAGGTTGGCTGTGGACGGGTGGCTCAAAAAACACAGGATTGCAAACTGGAACATAGGCTTTGTTAAACCTTTATGGTCTCTCTGGTGGCATCTTTACTCACCAAATGTTTGTTTTCATAGTTTGCTGCTATTTCAAAGGCTGAATATTTGTTGTTTTGTTTTAAGGACAAAAAGGCTGTATTACAGTTTTTGGTAACTTTTTATAAAACTGAAAGCCTAATTTGTTCCATATGAACATGTCCAAACTGGAATAACGGGTGTTACCAGCAGATGTGAACCCACTCTACAGTATAACAAGTATAATGTAGATGTGACGGCTACATGCACATTTAATAAAATGAGGAATCGGCAGCAGCTCCTCTAAAGTCTGGCAGAGCTGTTTTATTTAAAAACTCTGCTTTTTTTTCCAGAACAACCTGAAGTTATCTCAGGTCATAACATCTGGTCAGAAAAAGAAGGAAAGATCAACTAAAATCACCAGCACAGCTGCTCAGTCATGTGCTCCGCCCTGGTTGGACAAATATAGTCCATTGACAACAAGTTCAGACATAGTTAAACTAAAAGTTTCATCCTCGGATGGAAGTTTTTCTAATCGATCAGAGAGCTTTAAATGATGCAGGTGGAGTTTTAACGGCTCCATCTCCTGCTACCCTTGATGTCCTAAATCTGCTCTTCAGATTTTTTTCCAAATGAATCCCAGTGTTTGGGGGGTAAAACTCTCTACCAAAGTAAAGGATGATTTTTTTTTATTTTTTTTTTTAAAGTAAAGGATGACTTTACTTCGGTGGAGTTTTCAAAGGTCTTACACTGACCTGGCTTCATCGTGTAGGTGACCACGTTCTCTGGTCTGTTCATGATGTTCACGTAGGCCTTCAGAGCTCTGTAGAAGTGCTGGACCTGGTGCAAGGGGAGGTCCAGCACAGCATCCCGAGTGGCGTTGTTGTAGTTTATGCTCACAACTCGGCCCTCAGAGTCCACACTGGTCATAGAAAAGCAAAAGGGCAAAATTTGATGTCATGAGAAAAGCTTTAACAATTAGTCCACTGACTTTTTATACTTTGAAGAGAACAAACTGTAATCTTTTTAGATGAAAGCAAACAACCCAAGCTTACAAGCAAAGATGAACTAATCCAGAATAATCCGTGACAGGAAGATGATGTTTTGTTTAATATCACAGAAAACAATGAAAAAGCGAGCTTGTTGTTCTATCATGTTTGAGGAGCTAAAATGAGATTAAAACAAGTCATTTAATCCGTTGCTACTCATGCAAAGAAACACATTTCACTGCATTTTTTCATTAGAATGACAAGAAAAACCATTCTAACTAATGGTTGAGTCAACGGTTAATATTAAAGCAGTAATAAATGATCAAAGTCACTGAAACTGCGCTACCAATCGGTGGAGCAGGACACTGGAAGGTTAAATTGACTAAATATGATTTTGTGTATGTTTTGTCAGCTGAACTGTTGTACTACTGGTCAGACAAGTCCACATATAAAACTTGATCATATTTACCGTGAATATCTGAAAGGCTTCAGTCATTTATGTCCATTGATTAAATCTAATGTCTGCTTGTTTTAAATCGATGCAGAGTTTCATGAAATTTCTCCATTTTAGGATAAAGGTGGGTGTAATCATTCTGAACAGCAGATGGCAGTATCTCCATTTCAAATCCAAGCCCTGCTCACTCTGATCACATGTACCTCTGCATCTGCTTGAGGGTTTTAAGATGTTTTGAACCCGACAGGCCGCCGACACTTACTCGATAATACGTTTCTTGGACTGCAGCATGAAGTCGCAGTAGTCCGTCCCGGTGTCGGTGAAGTCCACATGCAGCGAGCTGAGCGTCCTGAAAGCTTCGGGGTCTTCTCTCTGCAGCTGCTCGGCCATGTGGAAGCCGTCCACCACCTCGCTCTCCCCTCCTTTCGCAGCCCGGTTGATGCAGTGCAGAAACTGCACCTAAAACACAGCCGACACACACATGTCATGCAAATGCTTCTTTTATAACTCTGACGCCATCAAGGCCAGATGCCAGACGTGATTCCAAAGTGATGCCAGTTCTCTTCAGTGCATTTTAATCCTCTGAACAGCATGGAAGGGAGATTTTTACTGACCCCAGGTGCAAAGTGTAAAGCCGGGTAGTCTGTATGCAAGCTGAGCTTCCCTGTGGTGTAAGCTACGTTGTTTGCCATGGGTTTGTCCTGGACCTGCCATGTGTGCCTGAGAACAAAGATAACACTCATTAATAAACCACACTTTAATTATTCAACTTTGGCTTTAGAAGATCAGCAACAACAATTAGGCTGCGAGGAAAAAAAGATGAGATAAAATGAACTTCGGAAGGATCCCTGAGGGGAAATGGGGCGGCTTCACAGGAATGCTTAGACTGTAGACTCTTAAGTATATTCTTCATTGAGATGCGGCAGGAGTCAAGCACTAATGAGCTAAAGTTATCTCCCATGTTCTGTTTGCCTGCCTCGTTTTGGATGAACCCCGAGTCCTAAAACAGTTTCTTCGTTTTCAGGCTGCAGACTCTTTACTTCCTGCAGTATGAGCTCATCGCCTGGCAGGGAAAAAGCCTTATCCTCCAAACCTCTGTTCTGACTGAGTGCACCAGGTAATTCCTCTGGCTTAAAAAAGCTGGAATGCTTTTAGGTTGTTTTCCCCATCTTCGTCCTCTATTAATCATCACTCCAATAAGTCAAAGTGATGAACTCTGGCATGATGAAGGGGCCAAGAGACTCTCCGAGCTCCTCTATGCGGAGCTGTAGATTATGGAATAATGGACATATTTGTCCCGACACCAGATCTACAGGGGAACAATCTGATGCCTTTTTCTGTTAAACATCCGATGACCTTTTGGATTTTCCGGCGTGAATAAAGTTTTGTTTTGTTTCTGCTTGCAGATCACACTCGCAGGCTTTTCGCCAGATTTAATATGACCAGCTCAAAATCTAGCTGAGAGTTGGATGTTAAGATGTCACAAGGTGAAAGAGCAGGTGCTGCCAGAACTGGACTGTGTCCCACTAGCTTGGTTTTAGCGTGGTTTTACTGTGTTTTTATCCATTTTTACTTGCATGTTTTACTTGTTTTATCCCAAGCTA
>JAVQJG010220928.1:0-26452 GCA_036024015.1 Craterocephalus amniculus
GATGCTGGTTCACTTCTGATCGGGGTATATCACTTATGCTGGACGCCTAACTTGGTCCGGACCAGGTTAAGTTCTGGATAAGAGATCAGAAAGTGCCATCCTTCTGACCAAGACTGTTAAACTCCACCAGGTTTGCTTCTCAAATAATAAGGTTAATAATAATTCTCACATGAAATTACAGAAGCAGGATTTTATAGAACAACAACTTTTCGCACTGTCACAGAATTATTATTCCAACATGAACGCGCTCACGCAGCGCGCTGAGCCGCAGAGAAGTCTTGAAGCTGTAGAAGCAGTCAGGACGCAGACCTCTCCACGTTATTTTATTTACTGCCAGTGACTGCGGGTGTTATTTTTAATTTAACTACACCAAAGGTAAAACTAGCCCGATCTCCCCAGAATACAGCCTTTATTTTTTTTAATCCTTGAATAATTAGACTATCCGGATCACTCCAAAAATCGAACAATATAACTTTAATTATGTCGGTAACAGTCAAACAGAAGGAACAGGAAAGGGAGGAAGCTGTGCGAAACGTCTGTCATCATGTGATTAGGGGGCTGTTTGTTTATACTGTCCGATTAAACAATAATGAGGCCCAATCTGATAAATTTGTACATTTATAAAGTCTGAAAGCTGAAACAACAGTGTTGTTTTTGGCCTCATAATGGGTTTAAAATCTTTATATTTCCCGAATAATTGCCTGCGCTCGCTCCGCAGCCTGCAGGGAAACGCATTGTTGCTTGGTCAGACGCTGCAGGTGGTTGTTGGGGGGGGTATCCATCACCTATTTCATCACTTTTAACTTGCCGGATCCGCCCCCACTCTGCGATCTGGCACCTCACACTTTACAAATTAAGCACTGTTTACAAGGACTAACTTCTCTCCCTGCCTACCTCCACCGCCTCTCACCTTCCAAGAATACGGTAGCCGTCGGGAGATACAATGGATTCCACAATGTCTGCATCACCTGCCTTGTCAAGTGACAAGGTTTGTTTATATAGACAGAGATGCACATAACTGGTTCTCCAGAGCTACTGTGCTGCAACTTTTAGATGTATTCCTTTTCTAAAAAAGCTGAATCATATAAATCTCTCATTACTAACAAGTTTGTCCCCTTTTGGCTACTGCATTTGAAGATGGCGATGCAAAATGGCAGCCTTGAATTAGGCACACTGCCACATATGTATTTGTATATAACTAATTTAATTATGATGCGATTGTGAACAGACTTTCGCAAAATACGTATTTATGAAAGCAATACTTGATTTTTACTAATAAAAGGCCATATTAGGTGCACACTGTACCTTCAAGATGATTACATGGTGGTCATATTGTATTTGCCTATTCAACAGAATTTTTGTGCAAGCGTGTCGCCTACGGAACAGGAAGTCGGCGGTTCGATTCCACTACGCTACATGTTCAAGTGTCCTTGGGCAAGACACTGAACCCTACCTTGCCTCCCGATGTGCCTATCGGATGTATGATTGTGTGTGAATGTTATTACCCTGCACCAAGTATGATCCAATGTAGGTTCTGTGTGAATGGGTATGAATGGGTGAATGTCAATGTGATGTTAAAGCGCTATGAGTAGTCCATGACTAGAAAAGCGCTTTATAAGTACAGTCCATTTAACATTTCATCAGCCAATATTCATAGAAGATGTTAGCTTCAACATGAAATGAAAAAAAAGCAACTAAACAACAATTATAAAATTTCCAAATACAGTGTACGTACAAATACCAGTAATGGGCTGGTAATGTTAATGTTTACCCTGTATACTCTGATGGCCCTGGTTTCCATCCATCATTAAGGGGAAAATAGTTGATATTCCACAGGTAACTGCTGCTTGTAAATAGAGAAGGTGTAAATATTTTCCAAGGTTATAATGGTCATACAGTATATCCACAACAATGACAACTTCTGTAGAATTGATTCATACTTTTGCTCAGACTGCATCTGCAGCAAGAATCTCCTTTGAAATTGGAGGGATGAGAACCTTGAAACATGAATATTAAAATATTTCTAAAATTCTGACATTTAAAAATAGCTAGAAAGTCCTTTAATTTAAATAGCTTAGGTTGTTTATGGCCTTAGATACTGTAAGACATATGGGGTATCCTAAAGAACTTTTTTTCTCAATGAAGCAACCATCATTCTCGAATGTTTCCTTAAAATAGAAAAATTAAATGTTACTTGTAAATAGGAAGAAGGAGAGAGGGTGGATGATTAGGTGCATTGCTTTTAACCACTGGATGCAAGTTTGGCACCCAGGAAAATACCTTATTTAGAGACCAACCGGCACCTGCCGTGAACGCTCCCATTATATAGATATATGCTGATCGCGAGTGGATCTAAATATCTTCTAAAGGAGTTCAAGTTGCGCCACAACTGTCTGGGTGAGTAAATGATCATATTTTATGCTACAAAACAGGTACAGGTTGAAAAATACCGAACTTCTCCTTTAAGGGTTAGAAAGCTGTCATGTTATGGTTGAAATTCCTTCCTTACACGAGGCTGTTGTTTCTTTAATAGACATAATTCTACTCTTCAAGACCAATAAAAGATTGCACATCCTTAAGCATAACTTTAGCTCATTATTGCCTGTGAAGACAAACAAGCTAACAATCCATGGAATCCATTTTGGAAGGTTGTAATATAGCTGAATAAATTCTTAATACTATACATTTTGAGGTTTTTTTCAATCCAACAGAAGAAATCAAACATGAAAAAAGTCATTATCATTCAACCTTGTAAGATGATCAGATGCAATCATAACTTACATATAGGCAGTAGTTTTTACATTAAGCATGACTGTGTTTTTATGTATGTGAAGACAAAAACAGATTAACACCAATACTCACTTCGAAGTGAGAGTATTTTTCTGAGTTTTAAAGGAATGAAGTAGAGAATGTGAAAAGAAGACCACCCCATCTCCCTCCCTGCCTGGATGGTGTTGCTAAGTCGCAATGAGTACTCAATCACTGCTACCCAGCAATTAAGATCTCACAGATCAAAGCAGTCTAAATGAGCTAATCCTCAGAGAACTGCTGCTCTCTCTTCCTCGGTCTATCTCTTTTTTTTCCCTGTCTGTCTGTTTCTCACCCTAGTTACTTCCTCTTGACTCATGGCACCATGCGCAGACTGCGCTTTGATGCTTGCCAGCAGTGGGTCTTCTAAATGTAAAATACTGAATAAACGTGCATTAATGGGTTACGCTTTCATATCCTTTACACCAATTTGCATAGTCTGGGGAGCATATTTTCAAAGGCCTTAAGATGTAATTGATGATTACTAATCTGTAGCCATTTTATGTGGCACCCTAATAAAGGGAATCTGAATGAAGAAGCCTTAAACAAACTGATGAAAGTAGCATCATTACAGGTATTTCATGCAATGTTTGGTATACAAATAACTCCGGGCCTGCATTAAAGCATATGGTGCAACAAGCCCCTCATGAGTGTTGTGACTTGGAACCGGCAATGGGGTAAAAGCGAGTGACAGCTTTGAGGTCAATAGTTGTTCAAAGGAGCGTGACGCTGCTAGCTGCTTAACAGGTCGGTCATTATCATAGAAAAAGCAGAGCATCTGCCTGTGACTCCCAGGGACAGGTTTAACGAGGTAGTGCTGCTTGTCACGGGGGTCTCTCTGGCTGGGCCTGTCTTTCTCTCATCCCTCCTGCTCCATCCTTCTTTCCAAATGTATCTCTCTCTTTCTCCATCCCCTTTCCTCCAGGTCTGCCAAACACGGATGTCCATGTTTGCTGCTGCCACTTTTCATCAGGGAACCTTTGTTTCATGGCAGCCTTTTGTGATGAAGGCTTCTCCCATGTTTTATTTTCTCCCCACTGTAACTTGACTCTCTTTGTTTTTTTGTGCCCCTTGTCTGCCTCTACACAGTCTCTCCTTGTGTCCCTGTCAGTCTCATCCTCTGGTTGTATGCCTGTTCCCTTTCTAACTATTGCTTTGTATCTGCTATTGTTTGAAGATTTTGTTGCACCATCAGCCATGGCTTTCTTTTCTCCAGTCTTAGAATTCAAAAGGGCATCTGTCAACACTATTTGTAAAAGTAATTTAAAGCAAAAATGTAGCCTACGTGAAGATAGATGTTATGGAAATAATTTTTGTTAGACGTAATTGGTAACTACAAAAATTTCATTCACAACTGCAAACAATCCAGTGGCCTGACCACTGTTTTACTACTATACGCTAGCAAGTGAATGTATACAAGCCAGCCATTTTGAACGCATGCCGGAGGATTCAGCAAAGAAACACTAGCAAACATTATTCAGAGAAAGAGAAGAAACAGGAGAGCGAATGAAGAGCAAAAGGTAAGACGAGAGTTGAGAAAAGACTATCTGGAGAGAGCTCACAGGACAGGGAGGATGCAAGATGGATGTTGAAGTAGGCGTCAATAGGGGGTGCAATGTGATGCAAGGATCTGTAGTGGTCTCACGTTTCTGCTTCGTTCTGTACAACCAGTTAAAAACTAAGCACATTGAGCATCCAGGAGACACAAACTTCTGGACTGAAGGAAGAACATATATAGAGATTATCTCAGATATAGTTAGGGCTAGCTCAAAGCTTCAGGATTAAAGGTGCATTGCGCAAGTTGAAATGCTAAATACTGTTGTTTTCTTTCCCCAAAATCCTTGTACAAGTGCCTGATGTGTAGGATGAGCCAATCTCTATCTACATCAATTGCCTCTATAGTCCTGTTTCTGCATGCTCAGTTAGAGGGATTCAGGCTCAAATCCTCATGGGTATGCATGTGGGTTGATGTGCTATACTTGCTCATTGGCCCCTGCCAGTATTGTATTTTTTACTCTGCCACTATTAGAGCATCATTGAGACAACACTGAGGACTACAAATGGATAACAATAGACTGGTGGCCTCAAGTGCCTCTCAAACACCAAAACATAATAGAAAGAAAAGAAAAAAAGAGCCAAACTGGAGTCTGATGGCTGCAGGAGTAAAACAAGAGTCAAGATTGGAGGGTTTTGATAAATGGAGGGAGCGCTGATAAAATGGGACTCTCAGCTGGCTTTCTGCTTACTAGAAAGGTAAATATGATAGGTTATGTACAATGGAAATCAGGATATGCCATATTGCAATGCTACATTTTTAGCATTTAAGATTAGCCCTACCATTGGCATACCATTGGTAACCCGTATGCTAGCTTTGCTAAGCTTTCTTTATTCATCGTGCTTCTAACTCCGGGTTCAGACTGAGGGCAGTGCAGGAAAACAAAGACCAACATAGTCGTAGTCTAAGCGGCCCATGCGTGTACACATTGGTGTCTCTTACACTTGTCGCCAGAGGGGGTAGACTTAAAGCTAGAACTTGTTCAATGCTCCTTTAAGGTTGTCTGGTTTTGCTCTCCCCAAGTCAGACCCCCCTTGACCCAACAGTCCAACCTCATGATTGACAATAGTACAGTTCTCAAGTTATTTTTTAAAGTAACTTATAAAACATCTATCCATTTTCTGAACCGCTTAATCCAATTGGGTTGCGGGTGTGCTGGAGCCTATCCCAGCTGTCAATGGGCGAGAGGCGGGGTAAACCCTGGACAGGTCGCCAGTCCGTCGCAGGGCCAACATGGAAAGACAGAAAACCACTCACTCCTAGGGAGAATTTAGAGTGCCCAATTAACCTCACATGCATGGCTTTGGACAGTGGGAGGAGGCCGGAGTACCCGGTGACAACCCACGCATTCATGGGGAGAACATGCAAACTCCATACTGGAAGGCCACAGTGTCAAACCCCTCCTCAGCCGGAATCAGACGCCCCCTCTGGCTCCTGACCAACTTGGGACTCGAACCTATGGCCTTCTCACTGTGAGGCCGCAGTGCTAACTACTACACCGCCGTGCAGCCCTAACTTATAAACAAGTATTGTCATTTAGGCTACCATGAAAATCTGAATTTGTGTTACTTGGATTTGAAGTTAACTAGAGGTGTGTTCATATTATAATCCAGCTTCATTCTGTAAAGAGCTCTCCAAGTACTATATTCCACACCTAATATAAAATATGATTATCCAAATCCAATTTTATTTTAGTTCGATGTGGACATGTTCATAGCCATAGGTTCAACTCAACAACAGATCGCAGTCACTTGTTTGAATGTAATGGCTCAGGTATCCATCATAATATAAATTTTCAGGATACTGAAGTAATTTTTGACACATTTTTGTGTATGAGAAGTATTTTTAATCAGTGTAATCCCGGTCTGGGACCACAAAAAGAACAACATCGAAGTACAATGATCAGGATAAATGGTTTACTTCCAAAAGTTCAAAAACTTTTAATATTATTCATATCCCTTTTTATTTTCCTTTGAATAGTGCTGTTATGACACAGAAATTTTTTTTTTAACATCATGTCAGGGGCTTTTGATGCCAATCCCAGCTGGGGCTGATTTGCAATTTAGGTGTGGCACTGAAGGCCAGAAGTGTTGGACTTGCCATTGGGGGTGAAAAAAAAAGGAACGAGAGCTGCGATCATGTGTGACACCGAACGGGATTACCATCTGTAGCTGGAGAGCCGATAGCTGCCCTAGATTGTATTGAAATGAGAGGACATCAGATTGGTTTGTGGACGTGACAAGCAAGTCAAATATTTTTTAAAGCATTTGTTTGGCTACAAAAATACAAAACTGCCCAGCTGGAAGCTGCCTATTTCAAAGAAGTATTTCTGTAGCAATACGATGGTAGTTTAACAAAAGCCAGATGACATAAGATTGAAACAAAATTTTTAACATCCTTCATTGGGGTGAGAACAGAGCGTAAATAATGCTCCTCCAAAGAGTCTGTGACAAAAACAGGGTAATCGAGAGAGAGGGAGAAATCATTTCAATCATGTTCTAGCAGAGGCAGCTTAACTTTGTCTTTGTTCTGTCTATTGATTCAAGTGTACTCAGGCTCTGTGTGCCAAGCCAGCAAGCCTCCCACCAGCTGTCCTTGCAATGTCAGAGATGAGAATAGCAGCATAAAGCCACATATGATGTGTTGCTCCAACTTCTCCACAAGTGCAACTTCTTGTCACACAGATATAGCTGATACACTTTCTAAAGTGTTTTGGATAAAGAGGATCTACAGCTCTGTACAGCAGTTGAATTAGTTAACTAATGCTGAGAACTTGAATTCTTTGCAAGACACTCTAGGAAGAAAGATTTAATCTCAATGAAAATCTACCTGGTTAAATTAAAACTGAAAAGAAATCTTGAAAGTCTTCAGCCTCCTCAGAAAAATGAAGATGCTTTTGTTTTTTTCCAGGTGATATTCTGACATTTGTTTATTTATTCAGTTTGTTGCTGTTACATCCCAGGCTGTGGCCTGTAATGGTTTAGTGTTTCCTCAAGTCCAACCGTCATCTCATCAACCCCTCAACAACCTGCACCTGTCTGCAATTTCCTGCCATCTACCCAAACATCCACTGATCGGACAACAGTTCCTCTTTCCACCTCTGGTTGGCTGCTAATCCATCATTCATCTGCTGATTGCCGTCACCCACACCCATTTAACTCCACTCCGAACATTCCATTATCGGGGGAGCCCAGAGCAGGCTGCCCAGGGAGCCCCCCCCCGATCAGCTCTCCTGCTCCTGTGTTCCTTTGTTAGTTTTGTCATCTCATCTCATAGTCATCTCATTACTTGTTTGTTCTTACATTAGTTCTGGTGTTTATTGTTTTGCCTTGCATTCTTTTTGTTAGTGAGTTGTGTTTGAGGCCATGGTCTGTGTATATTATTGTAAATAAATAACTTTATTTTACGCACTTTTCTTTTTCCTTGTCCTATGTTTACGACCCCTAGCCCTAGACACAACTGGGTCGTAACAGTTGCCAATGTGTATTTAAGGAGGAACTTGGACTGCGGCTTTGTAGAACTGAACTTGCCCTGTCCTAGAACATCTCCAAATCGGCTCCTTGGATGAAATCAAGCAGACATAGTGTAATCTGTCTGCTAGGTCATCCACAGTCATGGACAGCTGCATTGCTATCAACTTCTAAGCCATAGATCTGAATTAGAACATAAACTGAAGTGGACCTAGAAGTGGTCAGACCATGACTCCAGGCTGCTCCAGGATCAGTCTCTCCTGGGTTTGATGTATGAAGCTAGTGCAATGGGTCTGCAGCCCTATAAGCCCCTGAGATTCAGAGATATGAAGCACTGTACATGGATCTTCCACAGCATTGGGACTCTGTAGAATCAGACTCATCCTGACTACATAGTGAAGTACTCTGCAAAGCTGGGGGGCATGAGTCTTGAGAACTTTGGGGGCACCATCAGAGTCCTAAGACTTGCCTGAATGGAGTTTTAGCCTCTATCTACGAACATGGTCTTTGGTGAAGGACACAGTGGAAGTGACAGATGGGGAATGTGCAGGTGGGGGATGAGCTGAGGTGTCAGGTTGAAGAGTGAGGAAAGTCAGAGGTGCAAATAGGAATCTCACTGGAGGTTGTAAGGAGAAGGGAAGAAGGGGAGACAATGGTATCCCCATACACCTTACAAAAAAACTGCCTATCTGACACCTCAAAACATCCCTGCAGTGCCTCACAAGCCACCTTGGACCTTCTCCTCATTCTTCCTGTGGCCACAGCTTGTCCTTTCACAAGAAGTAAACAGCAGGAGAAAATGCACACCATGTCCAAGGAGGGAAAAGGGAAGGGAGAGCAGCAATACGCAGCCTCATTGTTTGCATACAGAAGACTTAAAGAAGAAGAAGAAGACGACAAATGTGGTCTTTGATGGTGATATGAACCGGATTTCACCAATATTTTTTAATTTGTGGGGCAAGCTCTCATACTTTCTGCTTACCACTGGCAGTGCTGCTCCTGTCAGCCTGAAAAGTTTGGAAGCACTCAATCAAAACGGTAATTGGGAATACCCAAGTGCCGTCACATTCCCATGAAACATGTTAAACTGTACTCCCAATTCTCCTTCTGGCTTTGTTTAAGGGCTGTAGGTCCATCTATCTTGTTTGAGGGTGACGTTATATGTTCCATAGTGACAGAAGGAAGACACATTTAATATGTTCTTTTCTCTATAAGCCTCTTATGTTGACCCAAATCTCTTTTTCGTCATTTTCATTCAACATCTGAATCCTTTATATGAACTTTTTTTTCAGGTTTCAGATAGGAATCTTTGATGTTATGGCCCATAGGCAGGCCATCTTCGGTGAAAAGTTGATCTGTGGGGTAAACAGACAAAACAGCAAGAAGTAGTGCTGCTGTCCCATGACTAAAAGAGAGTAACTATCCCAGTGCTAGACTAATGGCAAAACCTCTAAAACATTTTCTCATTAACCAATGAGAAAAGAAAGAAAACACACCAGGTCAACATATTTTTGTCAATTACATTGTAGAAGTGCAATTTGACCCCATTAGTGTCAAATTGTGTCACTAAATCATTAAATTTAATTACCCATTGTTTGCCCAACTTTGTGTTTTTGTCTAAATATGATCACATCTGGATAGCAAAAGCATATGTTGAAACAGAGTTTTGAAATTATATCACTCATGTATGAAACAATTTTATTATCCTTGTATGAAAACCTTTAAGTCCATGGTTGCAGAAACTCAGTGGCTCATTAATAAAAACTGAAGACAGATCAGATAAAGAGAAACTGTTCAACTGTTTACTAATGATACAAGGCCATTGCTTGTCCTCATCCTAATGATAAAAGACATTCTTTTGCAGACATGCGTACGTAAAGGTTGCAAATTATGCTCAGTTTTTTTTAGTAGTTTCAGAACATGCATGCACAGATTATTGAGGAAAATGGAAATTTACAGTAAGGTCTCGTCTCTTCAGCTTTTGTAAAAAAAATTTGAAGTATATTTGAATGAGTAAGGTCATGTTGATCTTGTTTTACTTTTTCAAATCAAATAGTGTTCCAAGAAGAGCTTTAAATAAAAAAAAACAAAACAACAACAACAACAATGAAAAAGCATGCAGGTCTATCCAACTGAAGTTCCTAATTAACTCTAAGCTTATGATCCCGATTTCTTATAGATCCGTCTTAGAAAATGAAAGCAAACATTCTGCAAGAGGAGGTGTGACTTTCATCTGATGGAAGCTAATATTTGCAAAGAAACTTTTTTAACAAAGAAACTGATAAGGAAATAAATAAATAAAACAGCTAACAATTCCAGGCAGCAGGCGCCGTTCACTCATTGCAGAAAGGGCTGCTGCTCAAAGAAATAGAAGGTCTTTATGGAAACAGCAGCTCTTTATATGTAGCCCAGGCTCTCATTCGTTTCTTTGTTGGAGCGACAACTGAACGAGGAGCTTGCTTAGTGACAGGGTCAAGAAAAAACTTCCTAATACAAAAACAGAGTTGGAAGTGAGAAAAATATGAGAACCTGCATACTCTAACTCAGATTCTCAGAAGCAAATGTAGACAAAACATCCCTGAAATTCATAACTTTCTGTAAATAGATACTGTGCTTTCTTCACATCCCTTGATTTAAAATAGCCAGGGGAAGAAATATAAACCAGGGCTTCCGTCCCTATCTTTAGCGTTAGGATCATTAATATTCAAATGTTTTGGAATATAGTGGGGAGATTTTATACAGGCATTCATTACAAATGCAGTAAATTAGTACTATTTAAAGTGCTGAACGATGGATACCTTATGTTTTCTGTCCCATAACACTGCCAATTTGAGTTTGAGCTCTGCCTCTGGGCTTCACATAGAGCTGAATATTGATATTGATTTACTAATAAGCTGAGTGCTCCAGATGTGTTGCTGAGCCTCCTCTTTCTCAGACACTGAATACCCCGTGTCTTCTGTTATGTAACTTTGTGTTGGTGCCTCCAGCGCTGACAGCGGCAGAACACAAGGACTTCTTGTGTCTAAATGTGTCCTCCCGATACCCCCTCCTGGGTCTCAGCTGTGAAAGGAGGAAGGACAAGGAATTGCTGTGACACAGAACAGTGGGGAACACAACAAGCGAACAAAATCTGATCTTTTCTTCATGAATTCAGCCTCTTGGAAAAAAGCCGAATGCTACCATCAAACTGAAAGGAATCATTAGCTTAAAATGTTCCACTGCTGACATATGCTCCTGACGGAATTTACTATTTCTATTAAAGTCCCAGAGAGCAATTATAATTTTAATCTATAGATAATGAAAACATCATCTTGTAATGTCTAGTTGTTAAGGGACCATTGGGCAAAGGATGAATTAATTAAACTACTCATACGCAATACTTTAACATTCTTCAGTTAGGGTAAAGGTTTTTTCTAACAGTTGTCATCCTGAATCTACCACCAAGCCTGAAATTTCAGTATACCTCAGTTTGCTTTTATTAGTACTATTGCATGAAATACAGTCAACCCATTTTCATTCCCAACTCATCTCACACCAATTCCTGGCCTGGAGTCCACTGAGATTTTGAATGCAGAGGGTGGCCCCAAAGTATTTCTCTTCCAGGAACCGGATTTCCCCAGGTTGGTATCAATTACAGAGCATATTTCCATGGCAATGAGGAAAATGTCAGTGAAATTTTCTGTTAAAATTACAGTACTGTAGACTGATATTCACCTGTCATTTTTCTACTCTTGGCATGACTGATGCAACACTTAAATATCCTAAAAGAATGTGTTTCAATTATGCCGCTGTAGAGAAGGTCCCAGTGCATCAGGAGGTGACGGTAAAGGCGTACGCTGAAACCTTACCAGAAAGGCTCTTCAACAGCCTCTATGTTGAATTTGGAATGAGAATGTGTTGACATGGCTGATCCTCAAGTGCCTTAAAAAGTATATTATGCAAACTGCAGATATTATATTTTCTCATTTATTGAAAAAGGTTGGTTAGTATTGCTCCAGCTCTATGGATGGAAAGCCTATGCATGGAAAGGCTTCAGGCACACGAGGGCAGTGGTGCTGTGATCCTGTTGGTCCCACAGATCCAACTATGTTTCCCTCTAGAGCGGATGGTGGTTTTAAGGTTGCAGGACTGAACTGACTGTCATGAATCTTTGACAGCAGGTCTGAGTATGTTGTTGGGGCTGGTACTTACCTGGCAGAGTCCTGCACATACTGTGGCTGCAAGAAGAATGTAAACATTTCCCAAGAAGAAAATAGTGGTCTATTATGAAGCTCATGTTGGCCTGCCAGAGAGCTTTGGAAAAAAAATGTATTGATGAGAAGCTTTATGTTTGAAAAAAGGTTAACACTGCTTCGCACCAGAAGAGACTTATTCTGTCTGTGAAACATTGAAGTGGAATTAGAGTTTGGGCCTTTTTTACTACTCTGAGGCAGGACAGCTTCTCATCATAGATGGAACAGTGAAGTCTGAAAGCAAAGGACGAAAATGAATAACCTCCAAAAGGGTTTTTAAGCTCTGGTCCTCTAGAGCCACTGTACTGGAGGCTTTGATTGATTCGATTCTGAACCTGAATCTGGAGAACCAGAGTTTTAAATCTTTACCATATATCTGTGGAACTTCTCTTGTTAACAACATAAATTGATCTTACTTAGAGTAAACTGAATATGATCCAAATATGCAATGTATTTCAAAACATGGGAAATAATTTAAAAAGGAAAATATATAAGGCTGACAGTATAATCAGAGGAATAACTTCTGTTACTACAAAGTTCAGTTGATTAATTGCACCGACTTTTGCACCAGCAAATGAAATGAAATGTAAATTCATTCCTTTAAGTAGCATCCTGTAACTTTCTTACCTTAAAAATATGTTTTTTCTGAAATACATTTCTGGCACATTAACATTTATTTGCACATTCATGGATCCAGCAGCATCCAGGGGGAGAGAAACTGCAGTTCAAAGCTTTTTCTTTTGGGACGATGCATCACTTTACAGAGGGCTTCTGCGTTATGCACTGCGTCACACGTTAGCAACGGAATATCAGTACAGCGGTTGATCCATCCAAACAGAGGAGATAAGACAAGAATCAACATTCGACTGACTTTTACTAGCTGAAGAGAGCTTAGAGGACAGATAGGATGCTATGGATGCTGAATGGGCCGTTGTTAGGGGGCGTCCAAAAAACTTGCAATAATACTCTTCATGCTTTTTTTTTTCTTGTACTTTTACTGAAGAAAAGATGGATCTTTTGGAGTAGAATAAAAACAATAACAATTGAAGGAACTGAGATGATTGCTGCGTTTTTTTTTATTGTATCAGCCTTCAAAACAAATTTACACTTTTAGGTCTGTGTTTCAGAACGCTTAATCAGTCAGCTTCCAACCCCGTCAGCTTGTTTTTCAGTTCTCTAAGCTACCCCTACACTGGACTTTCCATCTGCCCTGCTCCTAAAGAGCTCATAAACTTTGGTGGTTTCTGTGGTCAGAACATGTACAAAGGTGTGGATCACCCAAAATGACTTTTAAGTCTTTAAACAGCCCAATGAACACAGACACGGACATTACTACTTTATTTTCTACATGAAATGAATGGACAATCATATAGTTGCTTCTTGTGTTTTCCTGTTCAGGTGATCATACGCTTCTGTTTTTTCCCTCCCAAGAATGTCAGATACTTTAGAAATAATATCCATCCCTCACTATTGAATTTACACAGTGGAATGACGCATCTCAAATAACTTATCCAAGTTTTCAAAAATGACTTCCTGTTAAAAAAAGGCTTCTCCTTTCCATCAAAGACAGTGTCATTTAATGAGAGGCACTTACATTAAACTCTTACACAATTAGGTGTTTCATGACAACCTCGGGAGTAAAATTAATCTCTCAAATGAAATTGGTCTCAGTTCTCAATATGTCACCCAGTGGGACGCAACTTCATTTCTATTCATTGACCCTCCATGAATTAAAGCTCATTTCCTGAACGTGCAGCTTTGCTGCGGCTCCCGCAGCAGGATGCAGGCTTTCAACTGTACCAGCTCAGGAAACCTCTCCCTCTTTCCATTTGATTCAAGGATTAGATGTGATTACAGATTTGAGTCGGACGACCTCCGCCACAGCCATGCAATCTCCTTTTTCCCTTCTTGTAAAATTTACATAGCATCCACAGGATTTCGGATCGAGACACCTCCGATTCTCCCTCGTTTCATGAGCACAACAGGGATGTCTTACAGCACATGCTGATATATTATTACCAGAAACCGGTGCTCAGGTTAAATGGTCAATGATGGAAATTGACAGCTTTTACAAAACCTTTAAAATGACATTCAGCTATTGTCAATGGCTCGCACCATCTACAGATAACACACATTTTCGTTCTACACTTCTTGTCTCCAATGTCATGTCACTACCTAATAAAATGACAGCTTTTCAACAACAAGACAAAGACATTTTTTTTCTTTTGCGCTTTGGTGGAAGTGTATTATGTGAGTGTGTATGTAAACATAGTTCTGACAGCAGCTCTCAAACTAAGACAACCATGTGCCACACAAGCAAAAAAAAAAAAAAACAACAAAAAAAGACAACAAATCTCCTCCCTCACTCATAGTCCACATCTACTGTAGGACAGGTCGGCAGCAATAGAAAACAAATAATAAATCTTTTTGTTTTGCGTAGTCATGAAAATATCTGTTTTATACAAAATTAAATACAGTTACAGTATGTTACAACTTTTTTTTCCCACCCCTCATACAAGTGAGCTCAAGCAGGACCACAAAGCCTCTGAAAAAAATAAAAGACAAGACTGGTACCTGCACGGGGATCGATCAATAGTAATACATGTGTAGCATTTGGCAAAACAATGGACACCCTTCAGCAAAGTAAGGAAAAAAAATATACCACCAGGATCACGAAAGCACAGGAAGGGGGAAGTGAAGAAGTGCATTAACGGAGGGAGGAAGAAAACAGTAGCAAGTGAGAAAGGAGGCAGTGAGGCTAGATGTTTTAAGATGTCTCCGTCCACACTATTAATCTCTAATAACTTCGGATGATACTTGAAAATCATGTGTGTAGTTTTGTACAGTTTGCCATCAGCTTGTGGCTTACTTTACCCAAGCAGAGCCTCCATTCTGTCTTTAATGGACTATTAGACAATGACACAATCACAATAATCCCAACAGTTTCCTTTGTTTCGTTACAAAACAACCTGCTTCCCCAAGAAATCTTTTTATCATTCAGTATCTCTGTGCGCAACCTGTTGCACCCATTTCCTTCTCACCCATCAACGTGGCCTTGAATGTACAAAAAAGGTTGCTTACATTGTCTCCTGACCACATTGTCCACACATCCTTTACTATTCATGTCCACAAGTTTGATAGTTCAGTCTCAGCATCTGTGGTCCCAAGAGTTTTTTATGTGGATTTGCTTCAGGTCTCTCAGCAAAGGGAAACAATCGATAGCGGGAGGAGTATAAGGGAGAGAACAAGCTGGTGGCCTGCGGGGTGGTGATGGAGCACTGCCCGTCCAGACAACTGGTCATCACACTCTCCAGGACCCTGGCAGCGAGCTCTCTCGCACAGGACGCCTGTAAAGCCGGGAGCACAGTAGCACCGCTGATGGTGGTGGCACGTGCCGCCGTTCTGACAGCGCAGCATCGCGTTGTCACACACCCGAGCTACGGAGACAAAGCGGAAAGGGCAGGGGAGACAGGGAGGCGTGATTAATAGATCACTCAGTGATAGGGATGGCAGAGAACATCAACCGGCAGGTTCACAGGGCACAAGCTGCCTCTTCCTGTCCTGTCTGCATCTCTTTGTGTCCTTACTGCACAGCTGACACGTTACAAAGGGCAAAGCCAAGGACATTTAACAGTTGTTTAATGAAAGAAGGGAAAAGATGTGAAGTAAAATGAAGAATAAAGCCAACAAAATGCGTAAAGACTTCCACTTAATAATTGTTTGAGACAAAAACAAACCAAACACATTTTGAACAATAAGAGCAAAGAAAGCAAAGAAAAGATGAGATGAAATCAATGATTACTGAATCAAAGGATGCCAGCGTCTTGTGAAACAGTCCCTCTGTGGTGAGGATTGCTATTTTCTGTTTGTGGTCAACATTAAATCAAATAATACAACCTTGTTAGGAAAAGTAAAATCTCTAGGACTGAACTGCTTTAGTGGCTATAAAATATATCTTTGTTTTGATCTAAAACGATAAGGACTAGATAAGCTAATATCCACATTTCCAGACAAAAACTCACGACTCAATTATGCCAGGAAGCCTTTCTACTGGCAGAGGTTAAATCCGGGAAGAGGTAATATTTGCACAGAGATTTCAGAGTAATTGGATATCTCTGCTGCATAAATAATAATCACATTTTTGGTTCTCAGTAATGTGGCTCATGCATCAGAATAAACTGAACAAATAATCATTTCTCATGCCAAAACTGATTAAGAAGGCATTGGTATTGCATCTAACTTAATAATATTTCCTCCAATTTCACTTAGACATCATTGCTGTTATGTGCTTAAATGGAAACTCCACCTGTAGATACAGGGTTCTGTCTTTGGCATAGTATTTTGTTATTTATTCTTTTGCCCCGACTAATTATATTTTTGATAGGCTTGAGAGATTTGTGATGATGCCCATTTTTGTTCAGCTATTTCTGCATAGGGGTTTCAACAATGATGGTATTATAAAGGTAGAAATTGCAGCTCTTCCAGTCAAACCCCTTAAAAACATCATAACAATAGTGTTATGTAAAACACTCCTCTCAGTCTGTCTCACAGGAAAAAAATTATGACTCGTGTCAAAATGGTAGTCAAATGAAAGAAAACCTAAGCAACAAAACTTCCTTTGTTGCTATCACAAATAATCCTTTTGTTTACAGCAATTTTTCTAAAAGAATGAACAAAAATAATTATCGGGTCTGATATATCAGATTTTTAATCCTTTTTAATAATGATTTGAGATATGGAAAAAGATGATCAATATACATTTTATGGGTTTCTTATTTTGGGGATCAGTCTTTGCAGGTGCAGCCTGTTCCTCTAATTCTATTAAGGAGACGATGTCCTGCCTGCCACAACCAGGATTTACCTGTCCATTTCTGATGAGCAAATGATGCAGATTTAGCAGGACAGCATAATTAAATATTAAAATGAGATTTTAAAATATTCACTTTAGAGTCTGTTGATGCAAACTCATCAAACTCTGTCAGATGGTCATGATTTCTTGGAAAAAAAATGCATGCAAAAATATTTTCCATTTTGGTCATCAACATGATTGAGGCAGACTTGATATTAGGGGGATTTCTAAATATAGGTACATTACAATACAAAAAACAAAATAATAAATCTGGGAGGGCAGTATAGTTAAACAAATAAATAATTAAATAAAAAACTCTTAAATGAAACCGCTCAGGGTAATGGCAATGAAGTGTACCCCTTGTGAATTAAAACAATTTCAAGTGAATCTGATATACTTTTCCTTGGAAAAATCATCACCAGAGCATATATATTGCTTGAATGAAGAGAAAAAATTAGTGGAAATATTTCATAATAAACTAAAGATTTTGTTACCAAATAAAACACATTCAGTTCTACGTTTTAATGGAATACATAACAGAAAACACCTGCTGTCTGTTTTGAAAAGCAGATTCGACACAAATGTCTAATCAACGCATTAACAATGGTGAGTGTGAAAAGAGCGTGTGAACTGTCTTTGTGCAGACACTTAGGAGTACGGTCTCTCTAAAAGCGTCTGTAACTTCAATTAGTTTGTTTATGCAGACGTTTAAATGTGCAGTGTCTGGTGGCATATGCTTTCATAAGATTATAAGAAAAATAAACTGTTATCATTTTAGGTACGATTAAAATGATTGGGTTTTATAAAGAGGTTGTCATTTGAAATCTCTATAGATGAGATGGATTTAAGTGTTCACTTTGTATAACACAACCACATGAGAGACATGTATTAGTATCAACTTTATGCTTTACGGAGGGCCATATAGATTGTTTCTTTAATCAAATTTGCCGTCATTAATGTTACTGAGATTATTATCTTAATAAATCTTCAGGTACAAAACAAAACAAACATCAACAAAAAGTTCACAAAACAAGGTAGAATTTCAAGCATCAATGAAACCAAAGGGCATAGTGAGGAGGACTAAAGAGATGCTGATGCAACTCAAACTTAAGGAATGCATCACAACTTGATAAATGTGCTGTATATTCACAGTTGTGTGTTATTATTTGTAGCCATCTTAACCAGGAAACATTTTCATTCTATCATTTAATACTACCCATATAAACAGCCTTCCTCGGAAATGAATACTGTTGAGACTGCAAGCTATGTTTCAGACACGTTTCCAAAAATTACTTTACGGTTCAGTAATTTGAGGAGTATTGTCAGGTGTCAATGGGTGAATATGTCACAATGTTGAAACATATAACACCAGTTAGTTCTAGGTAGCATTAGCATCAGATTATAATGATTGATGGCCAATTTAGTGTACATAATCTGTACACTATAATGCACACTATGCACCATAATGTTATTTGTGTATGTGTGTGTGCACAAAATGGTGCAGTGCAAGTTGGAATTTAAAACAGTGCAGCAACATGGCAGACTGTATAGAATATACTCTATAGTGGTCATTTTGAACACAGGAAAATATACCCCAGTACACTGACCTCAATGTTTAATAATACATTACGCGACAGCAAATTTATTCATATACTGGAGTCTGCAAATTTACTTTGTATGACATCATTCACTCCTGGATTTTTACTGGTAGAGAATGAGGACACCACAATTCTAGTCCTGGCTTAACACCAAGCGGCGTTCTCTCCACAGACATATTTGTGCCTCACACCTCTGTCAGATGTGTGACATTTTAACAGTATAACTGTTGTGACAGATCCGTCCTCGGGCCTCAGTGTTGCATGAAGCAACAAGGAGAAAATTTTCCACTTCAACGACACAAAAGTGGCAAGGAGGACACACAGCTGGTGCAACTGGAGCGAGTGTTTTAAATGGCATTTTTCGAGCACTGTACCTTGCTCAGTGACAATACAGTGTAAACTGCAAAAAAAGACACTTTTAGCCTAATCCTATGATAAATTCTTGCACATGGTCATCTTTCCTGTTTATTTATACTCAATATAATCTTTCTCTAATGTCCCATCTCATTCAAGTCTGTATGCCCTCTTATACTCTGGTGAAAATCAGAGAATGATAACAGGTTAAAAGTCAGCAATCTATGTTGTAGATCATAGTCCCTGTCACTTGGAAGATCTTAACCTTGTGTATTTAAGGGAGTTCTGAAAAGTATAAGTGGCAAACCTTGTGAAATCTTTTATTGCATATCAACACCACACTTGAGTCTCAGTTCATAAAGCATGAAAGGGAGTATTACAGATCACAAAGACCCTGCAAACATAGCAGCACATTCAATACATTCTATGCAAAAACTAAAATTAAATAATATTCACAGTAATACATTTAATATTTTGAAAGGCCTTTAGAATTATGGATTTGCCAGTGCAATTAATTATAACTGAGGACAGTTCTCAGATACAGGATCTGCTAATTATAGGCTTGCAGCTAGAATAGTGTTGCTTCAATTACATTGGATCGATATCTTTCGCCGTGATGTCAGTGTAAACTGAAACCTTCGTTCAGCCTTGCCTGCTCTTATCATATTAACATGCAGGCTTTATCATTATTCAATGATTCAAGGTTCCAAAGTTCAATATAAACTGTCAGTTTCATTGCACAGCACTTGACAGCGGTGGAGATATAATAGCACATCTGAAAACAGAAATAGCTGGCTTTTCTTTTTTCTCAAGTATTGCATTAGTTACTGCTTGGCAAGATAAAACTGGAATAAAGTTGTATTAGAATAAAGAATAAAGTTTACCTAGCACCACTTATGTGCTACAGAGTAGCTTGTAGTAGATTTATTCAACCAAAATGAAGGCAAAAGACAGAAGCAATGCATGAAATACTAAGTACACCTCATACGTCAAAAGCTTTTAAAAGCTTCTTTAAAAGCAATAATTTGAGGTTATAATTTCTTTATGTCATTTTCAGTTTCTCTCATAACTGCGGAGGAATTCTGGTTTCCTACTGTAACTGTGTTATTTCTTGTTATTTACTGCAACCAACATTTGTTCCTACACAGCTTTTTCTTTAATCTTCTTTTTCAGACTCTCTGGCAGAGATTAGCTGGTGTGCTTTCACACAAATAAGGCTAAACTTTAGCTACCGTCTTCTTCTGCTTTTATCACACTCACACTGATGATAATCAATCCATTACATGCATTTGATTGACAGCACCTTGTTGCTTCAGTTCTCACCCCTTTATTTCACATATAAGGGGTGCAGTTTGTTTTTCATGTACCACCTTTGCATGTTTAGATATTGGATAAGTAAAACCATAGAAACAAGGTATTCTTTACTTTCTGTTTTAGTTAAAAAGAATGATGAAAGTCACATGTTTATGCTGTCAGGTTAGTTTTATTTAGGTTCAAATAAGAATTATTTAGTCCAAAGTAAAATGTCTATAACTTATTAAGCTTAGGTAGCAACTTTTGGGATTTTAGTTGTTTATTAGAAAACAGGCAGGACATATTGTCTCCCTTTAGTTTCTATTGATTGCTTTGCAACCAGGGAACTGCGATTTGCCAGGCCAGCAACAATAAAAGAAACACACAAAGCAACAATAACTGACTTTAATGTTGAGAAAGATCCCCAAAAATAAGCAATGATATCTCAGTCATTCCCAAACAATGCTGCAAATTATGAAAGAGTTGCTTTGAATGATGATGAAAGTGACATGGATTACATAATTTAAGCCCAATTGAAGTTGATTTCATTTGGCCATAAGTGAGTCATACCACAGCAGAAGGGCATAATGAGTGAACTGTGGTAATAGATTAAATAAAAATATCAATACAGCAACTTTGCATAGGAAATGTTAGCTCTGCATGAAACGGTTTCTGTTAATAACATCTGCTTATACAGAAGGCAAACGCAATGCACCTTTGTGGAAAGACTCATATGAACTTGGTGCATTACTTGATGTGATTTATTTTGTATTCTGTCCCTTCATATGGAAATAATGGAGATTACAGCACAAAAGGCAGAATTAGTCTCTATGCAGTACAGAGCTGTAAATGTTTTTCTTCCCCTGTTCATTGAAAACACTGCATCATTTTCATAGCTGAAGTGAGCCACAGAAGTGAGAGAGGGGGGAAAAATCCCTTGATTGTAAAAAATCCTCAAAGTCTTCCTTTAATTTTTTTCTCTCCTGGTTGTGAGCAGTGGTGCAGATGCGACTTAACACTCACTACACAGGATATCTGGGCCTGAGGATTAGCTGGAGATAGATGGAGATCAATCTACATAAACCCCCCTGGAGCCTCTTCTCTCCTTCCCTTTCCTTCTCTGCTTTCTCTGGCTTTTTCCTTTTTTTTACCTTGTGAAGAAGAGAAAAAAGGGTGCGCCCCCAGAGAGCATTCTGGGTAATTAAAAAGAGGGCACGATCAAAGAGGTTAGGAGGCTGTAGACTCAGTGATCATGAGGCATGTGGTCCGTTCCCTGCAGTTTTCTCACAACAAAAGGTGTGCCTTGTAAGGACCAGCGTGTGTTTGTTTGCAGGCAGGATGAAAGTTAGCTCAGGCAAAAACAACCAACCGAATTTTGCATTTTCCAGATTGCACTCTTTTGCTTCAAATAGCCAACGAGTCATCATTCTGCTATTTTTATATACTGGGAACGTCATGCTGAAGTTACAAAGCCTATAAGCCTACCTTGGTTACGATTTGCAACACCAAGAGATGAAGCATTTGCTCGATCTGTGTAAAAACGGGAAAAGTATATTACTTTGGGTTGTCATGTAATTTATGTTATGTTGTTAAAGCACAGGAACAGCATGCATAGACTAGTTTATTACATGAATATCTTTGGTCTAGCTTAATTTAACTCTTTCTTTGAATTATTGGAAAGCTTCTGCCATATATTTGGGACTGTAAATAGACTAATATACAAACAGGATAGTGTGCATGCAGCCTGAATGAATTTTTCACAAGACAAAGGCAGAAATGTGTATGCATGGTAGCTGTTGTTATTCAGTGTGTGGAGTCACCTTCAGGCATCAACATGCGTAGGGATGCACGGCTGGAACTAGACCTCCATAAAGATTTTTTTTTTTTCTGTTGCTTCAGGCACATATCTATGTGTGTGCTAAGAGCAAATATGCTCGTGTGCAAAGGGGGAAACTTTCTCTGTTGTACTAATGCATGGGCCAAACAGGCAGGAATCCTGTGATTAAATGATGCCAGCGGATTTGCACATTTTAGAAAAATTACTACAGTTTGTTTATTATATATTTCTCATCGAACCAACTGTTTTGCTCATTTCTTATTGCATTACAGTAGAAGCAATGGCTCAACTCTGACTCTCATTTACGTAGCCATTTATTACTGTGCTCTGAGAATAAAGCTTAAACAGGTAACCACCTTGTTAAACTACTGCTTTTTCAGAGGTTCCATGCTTCTTTATTTAATTTCACTTAACATGAGCATTGTTTTCCAATCATTTTCCAGAGGGTTAAGAAACATGAAGCAGGCAAAGCATGCAAAACTGTTAGTAAGTATGTAATGTCTAAATTATTAACAGTAAATGGGTTAAAAAAAAGTTATTAATGAAATAGAATTAGAAAGTGTTCTAAAGTGCATTTTAAATTCCTCTCATTGGAATGCATTGGAGAAAAGTAAATTATCTTCTCTCCATGCATTGCTGGTTTTACCCTTAGTTTATGTAAGATATGTTGATTCAGCTCTACATGGATTTTTTTCCCCCCATTTCATACATACATGCTGATCAAGGGTAATGGGAGCAAACAGCACACTCACACCAACATCATCAGTCAAATAAGAGTTAGTTATGACTGAGGGAGGAAACTGTTAGTCAACATGCCAAATTAAGAGCTTGACTAACTTACTCACTGCTCCGTGATTACTGGGAATGCCTGTGGAAAAAGAAAGAAAAAAACGCATCATTTCATTTTGCACTTGTAACTTCAGTTATAAAATTACACTTCTGCATTTTGATGGAGTTGTTCCCCCTGAAAAAATGAACACTGAGACAACACTCAACAATTTGGTGTCTGGTGTGTCCGCTGATTAACAGCACATTATGGCTCTGAAGACAACATGACCACTACACTGTCCAATGCACGCCTTCTGCTGATGGTAATAACAGGTCAGCCAGTGACAAAATGTCAACAGAAATCACACACTTAATAAGAAAGAAAAATCTTTTATCAGGGTTTTTTTTCTTATAAAATAAGAGTTGTTTTCCTGATTTCATATTGACTCTTTTCCATGTCTATCCTGTTGCTGCACCACCTTTGCAAAGATAAATGCCACAAAAAAAGCAATTTCAAGTGCTTGTCATGAATGTGTCATTGTCAGATTAGTGACATTGCAAGCATGCAGAAAGTAGGGATTGGCATTCAATTAAATTAGTCTTAATCGACTATCAGGAATATAAACGATTGATTATCAATTAATCATTAATAATTATATATTAAAATTCAATATTTACAATCTATATTTAAATTAAGCGAAAGTGGAAAAAAAGTAGTGTCTCTCCTAATTTAGACTTTGTATTACATGATAAACAACTCTTGTGGAAGTTAAAAAGGATTCCTTCAATGGTTACACTGGAAAATATGAGTTTACGTGCAACTTAAGCACCAGTCTTAAGATGAATTCGATAAGTCGATTAACAGATCATTTAATCGATTAAAATCTTAACGATCGGTTAATCAATCATCGATTAATTATGCCCATCCCTAGTAGAAAGGTTAGATCAAACCAAAGTAATTAAAGAATAACCATGACCGCATTTATTCCCAACTAGAAAAACTGACTGTGTCCCATCACAAGAGAAGCTTCACCTTCCTTAGAATAATTAAGAACAGAGAAAAAAAAGCTATAAAATCATCTATAAGCGTTGACTTACAGTAGGCCTGTGAGCTGAAGCTTTGGCAACCCTGCAGCTTCTGTTTTTATAGTCTGACTGTGGATTTACCATACTTATGTGGTCTGAACGTCATCAACAAGCGCTTCCTACCCCACAGCCAGCGCAAACTCTGATCCTTTTCACAAGGAAAATCGCTTTTATCCATTTTGTCTTCTGTGATTTGTTTGGGCTTTTCATATTGTTTGCATCTCATTCATCACTTCATTACCCGTTAGGGGCTGTCACAACAACTGTTGGCAGCAGTACAGCGCAACAGAAGCCAGAAAAGCACAGATCTTAAGCTCCAATTTGCAAGCCAGCAAGCGAGCCCTAGTTACCAGCAGTTGCTCTGTGACAGGAATGGAGGGCAAACAATATTGCCCTTTGGAGGCAGAATGCATTCTACACTCTGATCAAACTCGTAGCTCCAACGCTTTTTAACCTGTGAACCTGCTTTGGAACACAAAATGAGTTGATGCTCCCTGCAAAGCGCACTGTCAACATAATTCTTGGAGTTATTCCTCTTCTTTTCAGGAGGCAGGCTTCAGATTTGGCTTTCTTTTCTTGGGGGAAACCTTCAGTTTGAATGTCTCTGAATCCCTCCCTGGATTTTACAGCTTTTAGCTCATAGCAACATGGGGCTCTCTTTATTCATTTAATGACAGGTCACATGTGTTCATATATATCTGCACCACCGAGGATCAGAATATCTAATAGAACCTGCCCAGTTCCCACCCCCGAGATAAATGACTTTCGTGATAAAATAGGAAGACTCGATGAAAAATTGAAGCTATTAAACTATAATTACACTTTGTATGTTCGACATATTTATCTTAATTCCAGGGATGCACGTTTAATATCCTTATAGGAAATATGAGTTCCATGTAATAGATAAAAGCATGCTGTGGGAC
The DNA here is from genome assembly GCA_036024015.1 of Craterocephalus amniculus. Taxonomy (NCBI): domain Eukaryota; kingdom Metazoa; phylum Chordata; class Actinopteri; order Atheriniformes; family Atherinidae; genus Craterocephalus; species Craterocephalus amniculus. The sequence continues at coordinate 24,774 of JAVQJG010220928.1, forward strand.
CAACATTTTACTCATGAGATAAATAAGAATAATTTAAGACAAAAGTGTGCTCATTCAACACCTGCGGGACCAATATTGTTGCGTCACTTCCATGTACGATATTATTGCGTTTTATGCCACTGCCAAACAAGGACTAATATTGCTTTTGATATGGCTAGACCCTGGTTTCATCAGCTCAGTGCAGATGCGGCCAAGTGTTGGATTTTTTAATAACGTCCTGTCAATCTGACAGTGAGCACCACATTGCAGGGAGCCTCATAACGCAGAAGAGGTGCAGGGGTAAATCCAGCAATATCTCCTCAGAGTTCACAGGCGCTCTTACAAACAGACTCCCACACAGAGTGCAATGTGTTGCGTGCACATGCTTGAGCACACACAAAGCTGTGCGTGCAAGCATGCAGACTCATTAAACTCACATACAAGTGACTGGGTAATTCTCTAATTCATCGACACAATAGAGAACACAATAAGAGGTGTTGCTGCGAAACATTTTGTTAAGAGCAGATCATCTCAGTATAAATCTAATCAGCATCATGTCTGCAAGATACGAGTCAAACAATCAAACGGAGCATCTGAAAAACCTGCTGTCACTCCCAGCAGACTGCTGCCATGAGAAGTAGAAGAATACAAGTCTGAATAAGTGTAAATCAGGGACCAGAGGGCTAGATCTTCCACCATCTGGCCATGCCTGGCCATCTACCACTGCAACCCTGAGTGACTGTATTAGATTTATTGAGGCAATGAGGCTCCCTGCCCCCAGGCATGGGATTTGATAAATGTGACTCAACTCCTGTCCAAGATTATAATGGGTATAATGCAAAAGAGCACCTTCTGCTTCAGAGATACCGTGTTCACGCTGGTCACAGAGATCAGATAGCAATACCAAATTCAATGTTATTCAATGCTATTGTTGGAAAAGCACTAATCACACTCGCTTAATAGTGATTATGTGAGCAAGTACAGTTACCAGTGATCCACAAAAAGCAAAAACTTAGCCATGTAATGAGTCAGAAAATAAACATCATTAAAAGATCAGGGGAGTTACATGAACCAGCCACCTAGAAAAAAATGAAGGAAATAGCTTAACATTCCAAGATTAGAGAAAGAGAGCTGACTGTGAGCACCAGAGAAAGGCAGATAAATCTGTAAAGCTCACATCATGTGTTACAATACAAAACTCTGATCCCATCGTGAGACTTATTTCTTTAAACTACATGGGCAAAACACAAATATATGCATCTAAAGATTTGCCTGCATGCAGGTTTTTCTTTGTAAAAAAACACTCAATGAGATTTTCAGCGATGCGTATCAGGCCATGTAATTACTCACTTAGAAATGTGACAGCTAGCTTGGTCTGGAACAGCAGCTGGAACTGATTACATTGTAAGCTTGGACTGCACTGTTCAAATTAATAAATCTGTCAACTTGGACTGTTTGAAAATCTGTTATACTTTGCTTAGTGACAATAAAGGTATCTTAAATTTTATATGCTGAAAATGTGTGATATCCCAACAATAATCCTGACAATAATTGTTTGAGTTATTTTGAACAGTTTGTGTAATTTCTTAACTACTTGCAAGGTTGCAAAGTAAGACTTGTCATTGCACTTTATATATATATCTATATATATATCTATATATCTATCTCTCTCTCTCACTCTCTCTCTCTCTCTCTCTCTC